>CAUYPK010120805.1:0-39990 GCA_963574355.1 Loris lydekkerianus
TGTTTACATGGATGGAGCTGGAACATATTCTTCTTAGCAAAGTATCTCAGGAATGGAAGAAAAAGTATCCAATGTACTCAGTTCTACTATGAAGCTAAATTATAGCTTTCACATGAAGGCTATAACCCAACTATAGCACAACACTATGGGGAAAGGGTCAAGGAAGGGGAAGAGAGGGGGGAGGATTTGGTGAAGGGAGGATAATGAGTGGGACCATGTCTATGGTGCATCTTAGAATGGGTACAGGCGAAACTTACTAAATGCAGAATACAAATGCCTACATACAGTAACTAAGAAAATGACATGAAGGCTACATTGAATAGTTTGATGAGAATATTTCAGATTGTATATGAAACCTGCACATTGTACCCCTTGATTGCACTAATGTACACAGATATGATTTAACAATAAAAATAAATAAATTTTAAAAAAATTATCAAGGCTCCTAATTTTCTTTCTTTTCTGAGAATGAAAGCCGGAAGTCTTCGACATAGCTTGCAACGTCTGCACCATATGTCTCCCCCCTCACTTCCCCCAAGTTAATGCTCCCTTCACTTGCTCTTTTCCAGACTGGCTCGAGTTTGGGGAACATGCTGTTCCCTCTTCGTGGCACATTCCTCCCTCAACTGTCCTTGCCCTGGTTAATTTCTGGTTAATTTCTTCATCCTTCAGTGCTCATCTGTGATCTCCTTCAAGTAAGCCCCCGCTGCCTCCAGACCAGGGTCAGGGTCCTTGTTCCACGCTACAGTAGCCCTCTACTATAGGATGTCCGCGTCCTTCACTAAGGTGTAATCTCTTAGCTTTGGTGGTGAGGATTGCTGGAGGCAGGGGTTAGAGCTGGTTCAATGAGGCTACGAAACCCAACTGTGCTCTGTCCCCATGGCATTAACATGGGGCTTATATAAAAAGGCTACCCAAAGTATAGTTGTTGGGTGAAGCAATAAAGGACTAAATCGGTATGCACTTGGACTCAGGGGAAAACTGAGAGAGTACGTGGCTCAATATCTGCTTTTTACAGCTGAATACATCAAGGCTCAGAAACATAAGGGGAAGGTGCCCCAAACACACATTCGTGTCTTTCTCATGAATATTCCTAACAAAAATCCTCTGGGTGCCTTTCGTCACTCCCACATTACATCAGTGGAAGAAGAAATTCAGGTTCAGAGGACTAAAGTAGCTGGCCTAACATCACACACTTGGTGAATGTCAGAGCTGGGATTCTCACAAGGTTTATGAGCTTCTCCGAAGCCCGTCCACGTCTTTACGTCACGATGCCTTGTATGATGGCATTCAGATCACATCCAATGGCATCTGCCAGGAATCAGGGAAGTGAGTGCATGAGCTGGCTTTGGTTTATAACACCCCCTAAGCTTCACAGTGACAGCAGTGAACATGTCTTTCTCATTTGCGGTCTTCAGGTTAACTGTCATTCTGTTGGGCCTGGGTCTACTTGGCTTTGGGTGAGGGTCAATTCATGTCTGGCCCAGTCATGTTGTTATTGTGGTGCTGGTGCAAAGGAGCCTCCCTCCATGCTCTGGGGATTTTTGTTCTCATAGTAGAAAGCAGAAGGCCAAGAGGGCTGTCAGAAATATCCTGCCTCTCTGGAACCTATATGCCACATCTACTCACATGCTGTTGGCCAAACCGAGTTGCACCGTCAAGCCACTTAGCCAAAGTTTGGGAAGCACCTCTTCCCATGGGGAGTGGGAGCTTGAGAGAAAGAACATTTGCTGAGCTGTAACAGAATCAAGCACAGTGACTTCCATAGGCAATGATAATTCAAATTCATTTCCTAGAGGCTAGCCAGCCCAACAGCATTGCCTCCTGAAAAGACCCTTCACTGTAGCCCAACGTGTTAATCACCGAACGTGGCAAAATGTGTGCCGGCTGTTGCACACACTCAGGTCTCACAGGCGAGGCTGCACCAGATGTTAAAGCAGGCAACTGTTCTGATTTGCTAGCGCCCATCTTGTATCAGTGTGAAGTTTTTTAAGCACCACTTCTGAATGTATATAAATGGAATCTATATATGGAATCTTTTTCAGACCTAGCATCTCACCTGCTTCTCCAGGACTGGACAGTCCTGCCAGGGTCTGGCATATGCACCAGGAACACAAAGGAGAAATGTGGCAGAGCTCAATCAAACACAAAACCTTCCCATGTGTGGAGGCTACAGCTTAAAATGGGAAGTGCCTTTCTTTGTTAATCTAATAAACTTTTTCTTTTGCTATCTTTAAGTGCTGGGCACTGTACAGGTACCAGGGAGGATGTCACATTGCATAATGGTGAGTGGGGTTTGAAGGAGGGATGGCTTTTATCTTGTGAAATGTCAGAGTTGGGGAGGCCCATAGGGGCCTTGCAGATCCATCCTTTCGGACAGAAGAGTGTCATGACACTCAGCCAGTGGAGTGGCAGAGGAGATAGAACTGACCGTGAGCTTGACGATTCCTGGGTGAATGCTCTTTGCTGTCTTCAGAGAACACATAAAACCAATTCTGAGAGTGAATCCCTGGGTAGTAAGATGACAGAGGCTTGGTAGCCACTCTAGAGGGTGGAATTATTGGTCCCTGGCCAAGCATGTGTGAACTGGGCTTCCCTGGGGTGCAGAGATGGCCTGGACTCCAAATCCCTTGTCTGGAGACTGGGTCCAGCTCCAGCCCAGGTGACAGCCCTGGGGCTTGGGAGTTAGGGGTCTGGGAAGGGTGGGGGTAGGGAGGGGAGGCTGATTTAATCATACCAAGGTGTGTGCGGCTGCTCATGTTCCTTCCTTCTACTTAACCCAAATCATATTAAAAACACGCATCTCTTGGGATCTGGGTTAATAATGCGCGGTTTGTGCTGCTGCCTCCAGTGGGGGGATTTGTTCGCCTTTCATTCATTTCTCATCCTCCTCCCTCCTCCCCCTTCCCTGCCTCTCCCACTCCTGTGGATGGTGAGAAGAGAAAATAGAAAGATTGGTAAGCATATGTTGTTTAAATGGGTGGTTAAAATAAGGATGTATTGTTTGAGAGCTCCTTGCCTGGGTTTTTCTTTATGTACCTTGTCAGGGCTTCTAAGCCCCGGGGATGCCTGGGCTTCCCCGAGGAGGAGGGATTTGCAGGTCTGGTGAGCCCTTCTGGTGTTTTCCACGTTCAGGGAGAGTTGGTATGCCAGCACTCCCGGCTCCAGGGCTGCAGGTTCCCCCCTAGTCTATAGCACAGCTCTGGAGGTGTGGTAGGAAAGAGACCACTGGAAATGAGTCATGGATCTGGAATCACAGGGTCACCATGGGCACTGGCTGGGCAGGGGCCAGGAGAAGCCCTGAAACTGCCAAGCCGCCCGTGCTGGGGGTGGGAATCTCCACTGTCACGATTATCTGACCTGTCAGGATTGCAAGTCCTGGGGCTCCAGAGAGGATGGGGGGAGGGGCAGAAAGGGAACCCCTCCTCCATTCCTCATGGAAGTGGAGATAAAGAAGAGTCCTGGGGACAGGCAGGAGGGGAGCAGGACCCCTGGGCTCTGAGCCACCTGTCTGCCAACCTCTCCAGCCAGAGCACATTAGTGAAACCTCTCCCCAGGCCCTTGATCAGGCTTTGCCTCTGGGACATGACAGTTAATGGTACAGTACAAAGAAGAGCTGGGTCCTCCCCCAGTGCGTGAGACCAGGGACACTCCTCCAGTGTGGGAGCCCATGCTGGGCTGGGCTGGGCTGCGGAGCCATGTGCCTGCAAATAACCCTCCTTCAGATGGAATACTAGACATGTCCCCTTCCAAGCCCACCTCTACCAAGGGGCCCTTCACCTCTGGCTTCTTCTTCTCTCTCCTCTGGACATGCCAAGAATGATTCTGGGGGCTGTGGTTTCCCCCAGCTTCCCCACCCCCTCTCCCTCCCCTCAGCACTTCATTGTGTTTGAAGGACAGTAGGTCCAGTGCCCTGAGTCCCAGCCCTCCCTGTGCCACCAGGCTCCTGTGTGTGAGCTTTGAACCAGGCTGGGTGCCTCCGATCCTGGGTTTAGAAACAGGAAACTCAATGACTCCAGAATAGCAACATCATATTCAAACGGTTAAACTCCAGCCCTGGCATTTAATTAGCATCTTTTGCAGCTCCCACACTGGAAGAGTACTTGTTATTTCTTTTCTTTTACTCACAATACGCTGTAAGCCCAGAGCATTTTCCTGAGCTCCTGAACTTCTCATCAGAAGTCAATCACTTTGGAAGCATGGTAAATACTTCTGCAAGCCTGCTGGGATTGTGGCAGATTGGGGCTCAGGAAATGAGGAGCTTCCCCAGAGAGACGAGGAGACAGACTGCGGTGAGGGCAGGTGCTGTGGCTGCCCACGAGCTCCCAGCTTGTAATCTGTCCACCCTGTCCCCATAGCCCTGAACAGGCCACCACCTCTCCAACTCAGCATAAGTACCCAGTGACGGTCTGCACTACTTGCCTCTGGAAGGGGCAAGAAGAGAGCTTGGTGCCACCCTAGGGGACAGCCCTGAGCCTGCCTGCCTGGGCAGTGCTGGGGGCTGCGGGGAGCAGAGCAGGAGTGTAGCATAAGTGTGGCAGGGGGACAGTCAGAGTCCCTTCTCACACATAAAAAGCTGGAACTTGGGCTAGTCTGGGGAGGTCATGGCAGAGACCCTGAGGTGGGTAGGAGTGAGGAGGCCTTGGCAGGCGCAGACCCTGCAGAGGCAGGAGGGAGCAGGGACTCCTCTGAGGAATGAGCAGGATGTGTCTCAGTCCCTCCTTCTCTCTCCCCCTGCTGTCCCAGCCTGCTTCTGGCCTGGCCACAGACACAGCCTCCCACCCAGTCTCTCGGCCCCTTTCCTCCAGCCCTTCTTAACCATGTGGCTGGTTGTCACCAGGTGACCAGGAAGAAAATATAGCTTTGGTTATCATGGCACACAGCCGTGTCCCCAGTGGTGCCCTGAGACTGCACTGGCCTGTTCTGGCCTCTGGCTCCAACTGTCGCCAAAATTTCTCTGTGTTGGGTCTTGGGTTCTTTTGGTCTTGAGGTTCGAAGAATGAAACCGTGGATCACCCAAACAGGAACAGGACGGAGTTTACTGATGGGAAGATTGAAAGATTGATAACCAAAAGAGGGAGAAAGGAAAAGAAAGGGAACAGAACCTCTGGCAGTGGAGGGGGGAATCCAAGTGGGAAGCTCCCCACCCCCAGTCTTCGGTCTAAGGCAGTGGTTCTCAACCTTCCTAATGCCTCCTAATGCTGAGACCCTTTAATACAGGTCCTCATGTCATGGTGACCCCCCCACCATAAAATTATTTTCGTTGCTACTTCATAACTGTAATTTTGCTACTGTTACGAATCGTAATGTAAATATCTGATATGCAGGATATATTTTCATTGTTACAAAGGTGTCCCAAAGGGGTTGCAAAGGTTGAGAACTGCTGGTCTAAGGGTTTAAATCCTATCCCGCAGGCAGGGAGTTTGGGGGAGGTGTATCACAATTGGCCAGAGGTCTGTGAGCAGAAAAATAATTCTAAAATTAGTACAGGAATGTGGTCCTTGCAGTTTTTGCTTTGGGCATGAGGGCCTGTGCTCCCTGCTCAAGGAAGAACTGCCCAGAATGCTTCAAGCTCCTTTTTTCATGATCTTGCTTGAATGTGGCCTGGAAAAGGCAGCCTGTTAGTGCCTGGAGATGGGGGTTTGTGATGAGACTGATTTCTGAGCTCACCCAGGCCTAAATAATGGGGCGTCCCTATCCAGACCTGAACAGGGGAACCCTGTATCACCACTGCCCTGTTTCCCCCCATTTTCCTGCTGTGGCCTCAGTTTAGCCACACCAGGCCACTCACCCTCTGCAAACATGCCTTAGGCTGGTCTCCATCTGCACCTGCGCTCCTGCCTGAAAGTACCTGGCATTGCCAATGCCTGCCACACCCCACCCCTGCTGAAGCACCCGCCCGGCCTCCAGCGGGTCTAGGATCATTCTTACTTCACTGGGCAGAGTTGTGAGCACCCACCCTGCTGCCACTCTAGCCTCTTTATTCCTGATCTGCCTGCGCCAGAAAGTGGGGTTAGAGGCACAGAGAGTGTGGATGTGGGCTGGGAGGGACCTGGGTTCAAGTTCCAGCTCTGCCATCTGCTGGATGTCTACTCATGGGCATGTTATTTAATCTTTTTAGCGCCTATTTCCATGTGTATAATAAGGTTCCCCCTTCCCCCTCTGGGACATGTTGAGGAGGTTAAATGTGATAAACAAGGTCATGTGCCGGGCTTGAAGCACAGTGGCTGAATGTTTTGGGACCTGTCAAGATAGAGGGGACATTTCTCTTTGGAATAAACCTGAATTTGATGGGGTCATGCTAGGATTAGACGTTTTGGATCGTAAGTGACAGTCACAGTGTCTTCCCTATTCCTAGACTCCACTCACCTTGCTCCATCTGCTGCAACTGGCTGGTTTCAGGTTTGATCTGGTCCTGGATCCTGAGCTGGCAGAGTTCACTTGTGGAAGGGGCAGACGCAGAGGGCTGTGCCCGTCACCCACAGCTGACCTCCTCAGACCCACCTTAGAAGAGGAGAGGCACTGATGCCTTCAATTATGCACCCGGGGCAGACCCGTGGGCACTGCCTCCTCAAAAAGATCTGTGAAGCTTCAGAGAAAAGTCTCTTTTTGCTCAGAAATTACACTTGCTCTTTGTTGTTCTGGAGTCACACAGCTCTGCATGCAAATTTTGACTCTATGGTTTATTAACTGTGAAACTCTGGGCAAGTTACTTGATCTCTAAGTTCTAGTTTTCTCTTCAGGAAGACAGGGCAGAGGTCTTAAACATGGTAATGTGTTTAGAGCACTCAAGGCCTTGCCTGACCCCCTAAGAACTCATTTATTCACTCAGCATGTATTTTCTGGCGCCAACTAAACATCAAACCCACTCCAGGTGCTGGGAATCAATTTTGCCTTGCAGAGCTTACATTCTAGTAGGAGCAGAAGACAGACTATAGACTGTGGAAATAAAATATAGCAGGGTAATGCGGTTGCTGGCTACAGTTTAAACAGAGTGGCCAAAGCAGGTCTCAAAGAGGTGCTCTATACACAAAGACATAAATGAGGTGAGGGTGTGAGCCAGGTGCAGTAGGGGGAAAGTGTTCCTGGCAGAAGGAAGAGCTTGTGCAAAGTCCCTGTGGCAGGAGGGTGCCTGGTGCATCTGAGGAGTGACAAGGAACTTGCAGGGCAGGAGCAGAGTAAGGAAAGTCAAGGGTGGGGGGGGGGCAGAGGAGAGCAGGGGTGAGGACTGATGCAGATTAGGTGGGGTTCTGCAGGCTATCGTAAAGATTGCAGCATTTTCTCTGAGAGCAATAGGGACTACTTGGAAGACTTTGAGAAAAGAGTGATAGAATCTGCCTGGTCTTTTAGCAGGACTACCCCGGGTGCTGTGCTGAGAATATTCTCTAGAGGAGCATGGGAAGAAACCACGACGCTGATGGAAAGCGCCTGTAATGATAATAACCCAAGTGCCAGACAGTGGAGGCTTGGAGCAGGCTGCTGACAGAGGCGTGGTGAGGACAGGGTGGGCTCTGGATATTCCGGATGTATTTTGAAGCTACACAATTTCATAACAAGTTGGGTGTGGGGAGTGAGAGAAAGAGAGGGAAAGAATGATACCAAAGTTTTAAGCCTTGACAGTTGGAAGGATAAGATGAAGAAGATGATGAATGGGGTGCGAGGTGGATTCTGTTTTGAGTGGCCTGATGGACATCTGAGAGCAGGTGTTAGGAGAGAGCTGACTATGGCAGTCGGGAGCTCAGAAGAGCAGGCTGGTCTGGGGCATAAATTTGGGAGTCATAGCATAGAAATGGGATTTTAAGCAGGGAGGATGAATGAGATGCCCGAGGGATTCAGTGTGGGTTGAATAGAGAACGGAGCCCTGGCTTCTCCAGGTGGGACTTATGCCTCTGCAGACTCCCTAACCTTCCATCCAGAATTCAGAGCCCAAGGAGGGAACCCTTAGCTTCCACAGGCTGGACCGTCCTGCTTCCTGGGAGTGGTCTTCATCATAAGCTGATGACTCTAAATAGAGCTCTGCTTTGGGACCGGGGGAGAAATTGCCCTCCTCCCCAGACAACAGAACACGTGTCACGTATTCTAAAAGTTAAAACTCAAGTAACAAATATCTGTGATGTTTATTCCGTAATGTCAAACTCCTTGTCTGTTCTTTGTTCTTCTGAATGAATACTGAATGGACCCCCTGCTTTCGTTTTAAATCTCTCTCTCCCATTTATATATTTCTGGATCTTCTACCAGTTGTATTCTTTCCCTTGTATTGTAAGATTTCCACTTGTTTTAAAAATGTAGATTTGAATCTCCTTCCAAATATATATTCTGCCTTGCTTACTGTCACACCAGATGTACCGAAGGCACATTAACCGTATTTGGGAGCTTAATTACTTGGCACACAAAGCCTGGCTCACCTGTTGAGTGAGGTGTACTGTACAATTCCTGGAAAAGTACATATGTAGGGAATCTTAAGTTGTTCCCATGGATAAAAGAAAATTCATGTAATTGATATCTCGAGAAGGGAGGGTTAGTTCCTGGCTTCAAATTGGCAGTCAATTCCAATCATTCTTTCTGCATGTGGATTTTGAGTAAACTATAAAAAATAAACAAATAAGCAAAGAAAAGCACCTCAAAAATTTGAGTCTTAGTTCCAAAACCGTTAATGAGGGTGCTTCGGATGTCTGGAAACCCTTCCCAACCTTCAGCCTCCTTGCTTTCTGTTCTTTCCTCATGTCTTCCTGGAGACAACTAAGAAAGAAGTCACCTAGACTCTTTAAATACAAAACCTTGTATTTGAGTAAAATGGGTTCTAGCCAGTTATGTCCTATGAGAGGGGACATGTTCCCCTGGAAAGACTGAAGCCTTTATCTGAGACTGGGCTGTCAAGAGGCGCACTTAATGAGTACATTTAAATGTTGGATGCAAATTAGGAATAATATTAACATTAGCTTCAAAGAGCAAAGAACAAAGGAGATAGGTAAATAGCTAGGAGACTTTCTTTTGGCCAGATAAGCCAGGAGTTGCATTGTCAGCATGTAGACGGAATGTTACAGCTTCTTGAAGGCTTCTGCCAGGCCACATAGAAGTAAAATCGTAACGGTGTAAAGAGAGAAGGAGCTGTTCTCTGTGCAGACCTTGTGCGGACCACCAGAATCTATTTATCCAAGAACTCACCTGTTCTCTGCCTTGCTCAGGCTGGGCCAGACAGTGCGTGGCTGCCTCAGTGTGAATTCACAATGGGTATGTCGGGAGGGGCCGAGGCTGCCCAAGCCCCCCTCTGCCTGCAATAATCCCACCCCTCAGACAGTACTCTGGAGGTGCCAAATTCTATTAGCTACAGAGAGTAATATTTCCATATCTGCCCCTCTAATCACCTCCCTCCTGCAAGCAGACTAATTAAAATACACATGCAAATACATTAGTTACAAACGGAGTGTCTCTCTTCACATGCAGATGTAATCAATAGATACCAAGATGATTTGCATAATGGAAAAAGAAAAAGGAGTCCTTTGTAATGTGGCTTTTGGGGTGAAAATAGCAAAACTTCACGTTCGGCATGTGTAATCTAATCCTGTCTGGGAGTCTAGCGTGGTGAGCCCTTTCTTATGCTCCTCAGCAAACAGTTGCTCTAAGATCTAGGGCGTTTCTCCCAGGAAGCCCTCCTTGTTCAACTGTCTGCTTGTTTCCTTATCCCAGCCCCTAAGTATGTGACCTCAAGTCAGGGATAGGGCACTGTTTTTCATTTGCCACTTTGCTTTGAGAGTGCTGCCCTTGCAAGCTAGAGGTTGGAAAAGTACATATGTAGGAAATCTTAAGTTGTTCCCACGGATAAAAGAAAATTCATGTAATTGATGCCTTCACAACTTAAGATTCCCTACATATGTACGTTTCCAACCTCTAGCTTGCAAAGGGCAGCACTCTCAAACTGTTGTTTCCATCCTGTTATGCTGAATGGCTTAATTCTGTGGCCATCTAACTACACCTCTTGTTGTTTGGGGAGACAGAGACCCTGAGCAGAGGAATGAGTTATCTAAGTCTAGAGCTGGATCTTACAAGCTGGTTGTGAGATAGTGGCCAACCAAGGATATTTCCTTCCCGCAAGCTATCACGGTTACACTATGCTGCTTAGCCTCGGGGAGCTATGAGTCTCTTGAGAGATGTCTGATATTAAACAACACACAGAATAAAACTCAATTGCTATTTACAAAGAGGTGGCCAACATGCAGAGAATACTCTGTAAAAATTTTATAATGAATATTTTGTAATAAAAGCACTACAATTTCCTGTTTTCCTAAAGTATGGTAACTTTGGGGATGACTTTTGGGACACCTTGCTTATCAGAAATTGTCAATGTTTTCTGTCTTGACAAACAAAAAATGAAATCAGAAAAAATATTTAGGTTCTCTTCTTCCCACATTTGCAATTATATAAAAATACATATTGAATGAGAAGGTAAGAAAATGACAAAAAGTACTATGATGCTAGTAGCAGCATATACATTTCAAAAATAGCTTATATTAGGTGATAACTTTTTTTTTTTTTAGGCAGTGCTTGGAGGGCTTGTAAATTTGCGGATTCTTCAATGACTCTGCTGTGCCCAGGAGTCTATGGTTTAAAGCTACTAGGAAAGAAAGATCATTTGTCCAGAGTCTAAAGTCTAAAAAAACCTGTTGTCTGGTTTCTTCAGGAGGCTGAGACTGGTGATAATTAACTGTAAAAAAGAAATGCTTTAGATAAAATAAATTGAATAGAATTAAATTCTGTTAAGGAATTCTATTAAAGCATTCAAAATTGGCGGAGGTTCACAGAGTTTCACTCCAGCAGTACGGGCAGTGAGCTTTTATAGGTTAACAAGGCTACAGCTTGGCATTGGTATCAAGTATGGTCCAATAGAAAGTCCCTAGTTACAGAACCAATTGACTGGTTGGCTACTTGTGATTGGTTGAAACTAGATTCAAAATTAATTAGTTATAAGAAATGCCTCTAAGTTAAGTTTTAGTTTTTCTGTCTGAGGGTTTTGGGAACAGAAACAACCCCAGGCTAACGATCTCCTGCTTATTTTGCTCTCACTTTCACTCTTCCTGAAACTTACTTCCTATAGGTAAGTCTTGCGGGAGTTAAGCCTGGAGGGTTTCTAAAGCATCAAATTATTTCTCAGAAAAATGTGGATCTTGACCTCAGAGCATAAGGCTGCTGACTAATGGTAATAATGGTCACTGCCATTTGCTAAGTAACTACTAAACGCAAAAGGAGAAACTGTGCAAAAGCAGATGAGATCTAGATATTTCTCCCCCATGAAACCCAGGGTCTCATGCTCACCAGTCTCTGCACTGAGTCATGTTTTAAGAAGCAAATTCTAACAGCTAGAATCATTAAGCAGGAATCCCAATCTTTACTGTCATCTCCCTCCACACTCCCTTTCCTTTTTTGATCTCCCACACTTTGCAGCCTACTTCTGAAGCTCTTACATGGCAATTACTCCAGAATTCTCTCTGATACTCAGCTTCAGGGGTTTTGCTGCTGTTTTATTTTCTCCTTTCTTGATTCAGATCTTTAGCAGGTGGACAGACTTAGCCTGTCTTGCATCAGGTTTAGTTTCTTCTCTGCTTGGTGGTGAGCCCATTGCCCATACTGAGTGCAGTCCTGGGGTTGTCTCACTGCCTTGACCCTCTCTCTGCTTCTTTTCTTTCCATCTCTCCAACATTCCTAATTTGCACCACAATAATCTCAGATAATAGGCTGGCAGAGAGGGACAGAACTCTCCAGAAAGATCATGGTGAGTGAGGGAAAGCTGAGCAAACTTCTCAGAATGGGGAGGGATGGGAGGATGGGCAGGT
The DNA here is from genome assembly GCA_963574355.1 of Loris lydekkerianus. Lineage (NCBI taxonomy): Eukaryota > Metazoa > Chordata > Mammalia > Primates > Lorisidae > Loris > Loris lydekkerianus. The sequence goes on from CAUYPK010120805.1 coordinate 11,829, forward strand.
GAAGAAAAATGGATGGAGAGTGGGCATGCTGACACATTTACACGTCAGTAAGTCTGGGTCTATCACATACATATTGTGATTTAATCTTCATAATAACCCTTTGAAGGAGGTGGAAATAACCTTATGTGTCAAGGAGGCTCAGGGAGGTCAACTAGGTCAGTAAGGAGGTAAGAAGATGGAGCACCCAGGTGTCCCCACTCTTCCCTGCAGTTCTGGCAGCATTTTGATCCCAAGAGTCCTGTTGTTTGCAGGACTTTTGTTCCCAGGCTGGTCTTGGGTGTTTTCTTATTATTCCTTCACTGTTTTCCTCATCCAAATTACTTTTTATTTCCAGGATTTTGGTTCTCTCAGAACACTGGATTTTCATACTATGGATTCAGATTATGGTATGGTTGTTTGGAGAGAAAATGCCACTTTCTTCAGGTTCTATGGATACTCTGGCCACCGTAGCCTACCCTCCACTTTCAAACTTGGTTTTATTATGCCGGTCCTACTGCCCTTGGAAGGTCCACAGCCCTGCAACTTGCCTCCCAGGCTGGGCCAGGCTGGGCCACAGCCAGTAAGGATAGTCCTGGTGCTGGTTCCACATAGGAAGGAAGAGAAAAGTGGGTACTTACTACAGACTGCTTTGGATCCTCCTCAAACTTCATATGTAGAAATCCTAAACCCCAGAACCTCAGAATATGGCTGTATCTACCTGGATACAGGGCTTTTAAAGGGGCAGTTAACATTAGCGACTGGTGTGAACCCAAATTGAATGTGAGTGGTGTCCTTATAAGAAGAGGGGCTCTGGACACAGACACGTGTAGAGGGATGACCCCAGGAGGACACAGCAGGAAAGTGGCCCTCTGTAAGGGAGAAACCAGCACTACCAATAATTTGATCTTGGACTTCCAGCCTTTAGAACTATGAGAAAATTAATTTCTGTTGTTCAAGAAATTCAGAAGCCCCTTTCCTAGAAACAATCCCAGGGGACTCTGAAATAGCCACCCAGGTACCAGCAGCTGGCCCCAAATCTAAGGAACTGTTAGGATATCATTTCTTCCAGGCAATGACAGCACATGCAAGAAAGTTCAGGTAAGGATCCTTTAAAGCGGTGTTTTTCAACTTTTTAAAAAATCTCCTGACACACTTGAATCTATAGTTAAATTTCTGTGGCACACTTGACTGATGTTGATTAAGAAGAAAGAGTAAAAAAAAGAATATACTTACTGTCCTTTGAACTTCTTTTAAAAATAATTTAATTAATGATTCTTAAAATTTTTCAAGCACACCTAAGGTCCTTTCATGGCACACGGCCTGAAAATCACTGCTCTAAAGGATGGTAGGAAGACCTCATAGGCCAACTAAAATATGGTTCCCATCTCCAGCTTCAGCACCCCCTGGGGGTGTGTCAGAAGTGGGGTAGGGTCTTAGTCCCTACACCAGATCTACTGAGTTGGAATCTTTGCTTTAACAAAAGCCTTGGGTAATCAGGATGTATGTTAAAGTTTGAGAAACATTGACTTTGATCCATTGATTCTTGGATCTGATAACAGCTCAAGTCATACCTGACCTGTGGGCCTCCTGCATGTGTTCCACACACCTGAAGAGCTCTACTGGGCTGCCCCAGGTCAGAGGAGCTAAGGCCGTGGTATTCAGCCTCAGCTGCTTGTTGAGATCATTGGGGTGCCTTGAAGACTTCTGATGCAGGAGTCATGCTCAAGGCCAAATGAATGAGAAACTCTGCAGGGAGTGGGGTTGGGGGAAACCTAGGTATCAATATATTTTAAAATTGAATCCAATTTGTGGTCACCTTTGAGAAAGTTATCAGTTATCTATCACCTCATAACAAACAGCCCCCAAATTGAGTGGCTTAAATTGATAGCCATTTCTTTAGTACGCGATTCTGTGAGTTAGCATTTTGAGCTACAGTCTGCTAGGTGGCTCCTCTGGTCATTGCTAAGGGGGGAGGGCGTGGAAGAGAACAAGTGTGTGCAAAAGTGTGCCTTCGTGCTCCCACCATTTTCTATTGGGTGTCGCAAGTCAGAAGACCATCCCAGATTCAAAGAGATTCCATCTCTTGCTAGGAATTGCTGCCAAATCACATTACAAAAGGCATGGAGATAAGGACCACTGGGGAACTGCGGCCAGTTTTGGAGTCTACCACACTGGAATGACAAGGACTCCCTCCTTGACCCAACTTTAGTCAGCCTCCTCCGAGCCCTCTTTTGACTAGGCCTCATTCTCGGCCCCTGTGGATGGCCTGCCAAGGCCAGTTTTATCAAGGATTCTGCTAAGCCTGTCTGTTGAGAACCCCTTCATCCTTCATGTCCTCATTCCCCCATTCTTAATATCTAGTCAAGCTTCTCTTCTCTGCCCCCTTGGTACCTAGCCAGGGTCCTCTCTGGGATCTTCCATCCTTGCCCTCACTCTGACTGTTGGCTTCCCTGCTGTATTCAGAGTTGACTTCAGCCTCCCTCCCTTGTTGCAGTAGTCTTGAATAAAGTCTTTCTTGCCATTTTCAAGAAGTTTCCAGTACAGCTTCTCTTTAGCAGGAGCATGGAAGTAGAGGAGTGTCCTCCTCTTCTCTGCCCTCCCCAACTTCCCCACACAGCAGCTCTGTCACAGCCTGGGCCCTCCCCAGCTATTAACAGTTCTTTGGAGGCTGCAGTTATCTCTCTGAGGAAAACAGGCCAAGGCAGTTTTCTGAACAGAGCATTATGGTGATTTCTGTCTGAATCCCAGACAGAATTGTTTGTTATCTCAAACAAAAAGACAGTTCCCTTGACCTCTCTGAAGCTGAACTTTCTCATTTGATAAGTGAGGGTTGTAATACCCTCCCAGCAGGATTGTGAAGATTAAATCAAATATCTGTTAAAAGGTTCTAGCTCACAGGTGTTCAGTCCATTGGGTTTTCTTTCTTCATGGCAAAATCTCACTAATTAGGATTAATGAGGGCATAGCCAGTCTAAATGAATGAAGAGTGTACAGAATTTCCCTACCTGCCCTAAAGTAGTTGTAGTCTCTCAACACAGAGTAACCACACTGTTTACCTGCAGGAGAGAGATCCTCAGAGGCCTGCCAGAGCCAAGAGCATTTCAACAATTGGTTGTAAATGGAGACTGTAATGGTCTAAAAGTGGTCTCTTTATCCTTTGATCCTGCCTCAGTATTGCTTACTACAGTTGCACACAGTAGGTTTTTAACACATGTTTAGTGAAACAGGGTGTGTGTGCAGTCCCCTCTGCCCATGGGTAGTTCCAATAGCTATGTTATACCAGCTGCCAGTCACTGAATGCTTGATACATGCCAGGTTCTTTACATATATCACCTTATTTAATGCCCAGTGGAACCCCAGGAGAAGGGAATTATCCGCTTTTGGTGGATGGGGACAGTCAGGCTCAAAAAGGGTCCATAACCTCCCAAAGACATCTGACTTCAATCCTGGGAGGTCCTAGGGTCCTTTCATCTGGAACCCTACCTGAACTCACAATATGGCTAATCCAGGATTCCAGGGGAATGAGTCTCACCGTGCACTTAGTGATAACCTGCTCTAACAGCCTCTTTGGGTGTGGAAGGAGTGTGTATTTTACCATTAAGGTTGTTTTTCCAGAGGTTTCTAGATCTGACAATTGGGGTCTTTGCAATGTTTTCAAGGGACCTGTCATTGCAAGTTCCTGGTTTCTGCCTCCAACTTGGTTTTCTCCCTTTGGTGCTCTTAATGTCTCTTAGCTGAGAACGATTTCCAATAAATTGGGTCTGACATTTCTGAACGTCTGATGTTGGTAATTGGTCCTTTGTTCTGCCAGACTCGGGCTGTGCTCAGGTGCATTTCTGCTCGGCTTGATTATTTCTGCCCAAATCCCAGGCTCTTCTGAGATCCCTGGGCCTGCTGATAATTTGCATGTGAAGTCACCTCAGGGCAGGCTGGCCTTCAGAAACCAAACTGCAGAAAGAGCTGCTTCTGGTCTGCTGCCTGCCAGGTAGGGAGGCAGTGTGGGGACTCTCTAAACTGAGGCTCCCAACTGGAGTCTCCGGCCTCTCTGGCTAGGGGGCATGAAATAGCCTTCAGTGGGTTCCTGAGACGCCTGAAATTGCACATAAAAGTTTGAACTTTTTGGTAGAGGAGGTCTGAAATTTTCATCAGATTCTCAATAAGGTTAAGAACCCCATAAAGCTCCAGAATCAGTAATTTAGAATAATAGGGATTAGAGAATTGGGAGCTAAGGGGGTGCAATGGCCCACACCTGAATCCTAGCACTTGGGGAAGTAGAGGCAGGTGGATTACTTGAGCTCAGGAGTTTGAGATCAGCCTGAGCAAAGCGAGACCCCCATCTCTACTAAAAATAGAAAAACTAGCTGAAAGTGGTGATGAGCACTTGTAGTCCCAGCTTCTTGGGAAGCTGAGACAAGAGGATCAGTTGAACCCAAGAGTTTGACACCATGGCCTGCAACCAAAGGTGATAAGAGTGGGACTCTCTCAAAAAAACAAAAGAGAGAGAATCGGAAATAATTAGAAGCAACAAGAGTGTTGACTATGGAGAAGAACAGGAAGATGGAATGACTCTTCAGTAATTTTGAAGTTTTGTTTTTGTAACATGGCTATTAGCAATGCTATTTCTTGAGACATAGTGTCCCAGGTACTTTACCCACACTGTTTCACCCAACCTTAAGGGAGATATGCATTCTCCTTTTATGAATGAGGTAACATGTGCTCAGAGAGGTTGGATGACGTCTCTCAGGTCACACAGCTGTTAACAGAGAAGTCAGGATTTGAAAATGGTTGTACCTACCTTCAGAGGACAAAGAAAATATGCAGAAGAAGCTCATTAGAAGCAAGGAGAAACTTTCTCTGCACCGTTGACCATACGCTGATTAAGGATGCTTAATAATTGGATGCATAATAATAATATGCTAAGGACCATAGTAATTAAGGATGCTAAAGTTTTACTATTCCTAGAGATTTCCAGTAACTTATTTGATAGTGCTCAACACTTTTAAAAATAGTGCTACCATGTAAATTACTTTATTCAGGTCTTCCTAACACCCTGTCAAATATATAGGGTAGAAACTATTCCCAGTATTCTGGAGTGCCACAGACTGGCCAATATTATGTGACGCTGTGGTCTGCCCCGCTTCCTGTAGATACAGTCACTCTGCTGTGCTTGGCTGGAGGACAGAGGCTGGACCTGAGGACCTCCAGGAATCCCCTCTGGCTCATGAGAACCATCAGTCCTTGGGGAATCTCAGCCAATCAGTGAAATCTGTTCTTTCATCCTAAAGCCTTTTTCCCTCTGAAAGAAGAAAGAAAAAAGAGAATTTCATGAAAAGAAGAGGGAAAGAAAATTGTTTTTGTTAACACCCAGGGGATCGTAATGATACAGTCAGATTCCACAGCAGAGAGACACAGATGGTAGTGACTAACGTGGGCCAACACAAGCCAGGCAGCTGAGCACCCCGCATTTGCACAAACCACCATCACAGGCCCAGTGAGTTAAATTCAGCTCTAGTTTGGGCGGATTTAGGAACAAGTGGGAGATTTATTCCCAATAGCTGATTTATGGAATGGTTATGTGGGGGAGGGAGAGGGGGAGAGGGCCATGTGGAGGGGGAGGCGGGAACAGGTAGGGTACAAAAACATCAGGAGACACCACTCCCAGGACTGCTGGAGGGCAGGGGTGGTCCTGAGAGTGGTGGGTACCCCGTTAACATTTTGCATGCTATAAACCTTCCTTGCTCCTCCCCTGGCCGGGGCCGAGCAACGTGGCTGGGCCTTCTCATTAAATCCATTAACAGGGCTCAGCGTCTGTAGCTCAGGGAGTAGGGTGCCAGCCACATACACTGAAGCCGGTGGGTTTCAGCGCAGCCCGGGCCTGCTAAAACAACATTGACAACTGCAACCAAAAAATAGCTGGGTGTCGTGGCAGGTGCCTGCAGTCCCAGATACTCGGAGGCTGAGGCAGAAGAATCGTTTAAGCCCAAGAGTTTGAGGTTGCTGTGAGCTGTGATGCTACGGCACTCTACTGAGGGCCACATAGAGACTCTGTCTCCAAAAAATAAAAATAAAAAAAATGCATTAACAGTCTCTGTTTCCTAGCTCACAACAGTCAATGAGCAGAATGAATTTTTAAATAGTCTTTTCCATCTAAACAAAACAGTTGGGCCACTCCGGGTGTATATGGCACAGGCATACACTGGGGTCTGTCTTTGAGCTGAACACTGCTCAGTGCTCTAGTGGGCGTGAACACTCCCCAGTGGATGAAACTCTTCCTAGGATTAGTCATATTTTGTTAAATTTTTTTACCCCTAATTGATCCCTGGTTAAAGGTAGGAAGCATAAAGAATGCTTATATCAAAATTAAAAAAGACACTGGGAATTGTTTTCCTGGTGAACACCTTGATCAAATCAGCAAGCTGCGTGGAGCTACTCAGAATTCTGATACAGCATATCCAGGTGTGTCTAGTACTTCAAAAACCAATATTAAAAAGAAAGTGCATTTCATGTGGGCTTTGCATTTGTTAGGAATAAATATTATTCATGAAGGTTTTGTTTGCAGAGTGATGCTTGAGAGAAGCAGCCTCCTGAAACCTTCTCTTTTATCTTGTTTAGAAATAAAATATGAAATATTTTAAGAAAAAGAAAGCAATTCAATTTTTACAGTGCAAAATGTAATAATTTCAAGCATCAGGTCATCAAAGCACTTTTTGATGCTGTAATATCTAGCTAAAATTTAATCTGCATTTTAATGTAGGCTCCAAGCCCACAGCAAGCACGTTAGACTAAGAAGGCGTTTTAAATGTCTGAGGAAATTTCTGAGTCATCTTACTGAGAAACGGCTGAAATGTGTGAATGTGAGAGGACTGGCCTGGGAATCCCTCTGGGCCATTCCAGAAGCTTCTCAGCTCTTTTAGCTTCTGTTTCCCACCTTTAATGAGAGGCCATGAAGATTCCGTTTATATGTCATGTGTGTTAGAGATGTGATCTCTCTGTGGCAGCAACTTCTTGTCACTTAGGTTTAACTCTTTAACTCTCTCTCTTGACAACCCATTTAATTGCCACTTCTTCCCCCACGTGTGCCCAAACCTGCCTCCTGCCTCATTATCCTCTTTTCATTGTAGTCATAGCACTAGTGCTGAGAGTAGCTCATTCTTTTGTTTCTTACCCATTTTACTGCCTGCTGCCTTTGCTGACATGTGGGGTCTGGACAATCTCACCCACAAAGCTATTTTCTTGACCATTGCCTCTCCTTTGTTTAGAACAGCCTGGATCTAATACATGCTCAATAAATTCTTGTTGAATGTTGATTGGCTTTCTAAGTCTTTTTCTTCTTTCACAGCTGGCTGTGATAGTCATTTTGTCTGTGTCTAAGCTACTGCATTTGTCACAGAAGCACGTTGATCTAAATCAGCAGCTGGCAAACTCTGTGGGCTGAATCTGGCCCACCACCTGCTTTTGGGTATAAAGTTTTATTGGAACACAGCCATGCTGATTTGTTTACATTTTGCTGCTGCTTTCAGACCACGACCATAGAGTTGAGTGGTTGTAGAGAGGGTATGCTACGTAGTTCAAAAGGCTAAAATATTTACTATCTGGCCCTTTACAGAAAAGTTTGCTAATTCCTGGTTGGGTTGAACTCTGAAATCTTTATGCTTCTGGTAATCTTCTGTGAAACACCCACTTGATGTGCATTACTCTGTGTAATAGAAAACAGCTGATAACTTTTCTGGACCTTCTTTGAAGTTTTACATTAGGTCATGCATTGACTTTGTATGGCTGTGAACTTTACACTAATGGTTCATTTATTTCTCTGTTACTCTCCAGGCTTCTTTCAAAATACGATTTAAAAACTGTAAATTGCTGTCACCTTGAGATTTGCTTTAACTTTCCCTTGCCACCAGTAACTTCAGTTCTAGGATGGAATTGCTTTTAATATTGCACTTAAGGCATGCTTAGCTTTGGAATCAATTAATGTCTCTAGCTGGTATTGCTCCACTTTCAATGTCGCAAAACATCAGCTGAGAACTGGAGGTGGAGAAGGAGGGCGCAGGTTCCTTATTTCTCCGAGGAGTCTCTTCCCTTTTTAAGCTCTTCTCCCACACAGTTCCACAAAGGCCTGTGTTTCAGAAGACAGGCAACGTGGTATAATTGAAAGAACATGGGGTTTGGCATCAGAGAGATTTTGGTTCACGTTCTATATCTGCCACTTACTAGTTACGTGATTTTGGACTAGCAATATCACCTTTCTGTGCCTTAATTTCCTTATCTGTAAAGATTGCTACTTCATAAAGGAGAGCAAACAACAGCGGTCACTCAGTAAGTGTGATTTGAGCCCTCATGACAGAGATACCAGGCCTTATTCCAGGCAGGAGAGATCCTGTCCTTGCTTTCTATTCCAATGATGGGAAGTAGGCAAATAAGCAAACAAATAGCTAATGTAATGATGAATGCTGCAAAGAAAAATAAACAGAGTGAAGGAATCGAGAGTATGGAAGAAGGATATTTGATTTATTAGGATGGCCAGGGAAGCCCTCTTTAGGGAGGTGACGTTTGAGTGGATATTTGAAGGAAGTGAAGGGAGAGACGCAGGAAAACCTGGGGGAACAATATTCTGCATCAGCGAGGCAGAATGTGCAAAGGTCCTGAAGCAGGAGATCGCCTGGCAAGTTCAAAGAAGACAGGCACGCAGCGGTGGCTGGAGCAGAAGGAGGGAACAGGTGCATGTGCTGAGGCTGGAGCCAGGATTTTATTCTAAAGGTAGTGGGAAGCTGATGGAGGGCTTTGAGCAGGGATGTAACATGATCTGACTTATGTTTTAAAACAATTCTGTCTGTTGTGTGGAAAGTAAACAGTGAACCATTTTTAAGATGCCTGTATATATATCTCCCATAGTAGACCTATGATAGATGTCACATACCCTCTATGGCTCCAGCCCTATTTAGAAGGAGTTACCCGTGGCTGTAGCAAGACACTTCAAGGTAGTTTTTCCAAGTGTCTTATTGCTGGAATGCAGCAAAAGGAAAGCAACCCCGAGCGAGCCCCACCTTAGCAGGTGCCGAGCTCATGTGTGGAAGCAGGGATGACAGTTGACCTCTGGCCAGTGATCTGTCTCCAGCAGCTGGTGAGACTATCCAGTCTCCCTCCCTGTCAGCCTTTAGAGGCAATTAGAGGCACTCAAGTTGGACTGGACTACATTTGCCATATTTGAAATTGGATCATAGAAATGGGAGATGATTACAGGTGCTTTGGAAGGACCAAACACCATTAAGCCTTCCAGATCTTCTGTCTGGCAATCCCTTGGCCTCAGCTACTTCTGGTGGGAGGAGTGTTCTTGAAGGAAGAGCTAAGGGCACATGGGATTACAATAATGGTGTGAGCTCAAAAACTCAAGACTCCGGTCAGCGCCTGTTGCTCAACAGAGTAGGGCGTCAGCCCCATATGCCAGAGGTGTGGGTTCAAACCCAGCCACAGCCAAAAACAGCAAACAAACAAAAAAAAAGCCCTCAAGACTTAGGGTGGGGACCAGCTGCCTCATGGCCTCTGTTAGGACAGCTCCTTCCTACAGGGAAGCAGGGAGGGGGCTTTGCCATCTGGACACAAATCCACTCCAAGTGATCGGCCTCAACCCACTTCCAGGAGGAGAGACTTCACCCTCTTCCCTGAGAGGAACTCACACTTGGGGTCTCCTTGCCTCTCTCTTGCAGGCATCACCTCTACACATCACTTCAGAGTGCCGAGACCTGAGATGCCAGCTTGCTGTCTTCTGCCCTTGCAGTCCCTGCTGGGGACCAATGGGTGGCAGTTTGAGTAGGTGACCAATTGTTCTGGTTTGCCTGGGACTGAGAGGTTTCCTGGGATGTGGGGTTTTCAGTGCTACAACAGCGCCTGGCACCCTCTCAATAAGCCCTTAGCCTGGGCAGCCATGGATATCACTACCTGTCATGCAAGTCAGTCATTCATCTCAAGGGTACAATTCAATGGCCTTTAGTGTGTACGTATAGTCACAGGGTTGCGAAACTGTCACTACAATTAATTTAACAACATTTTTATCATCTCCCAAAGAAACTCCATTCTCTTTAGTAGGCGCTCCCAATTTCCCATCAAGATCCTGAGTGCCCCCTCCCAAGACCTAGGCCATCTTTAGTCTTTGTCTCTCTATCGATTTGACTATTCTGGACATTTCCTATGGATGGAATCACAGGCTACGTGGCCTTTTATGACTGGCAGCTTTGGCGTACGTAACCTGTTTGCAACGTCCTTTCGTGCTGAAACAGGTGTTAGCACTTCATTTCTTTTTATTGCTGAATGTTATTCCATGGTATGGTTCTCCCACACTCATGTACGCAGTTATAGTTTTGGATATTTGGGTGATTGCTACTTTTTGCTTATTGGGAATAATGTTGCTATGAGCATTTCTGTGGGAGTGTTCGTGTGGAGATGCACGTCCCTTTTTCTTGGACAGAGATTTTTAGGACTAAGATTGCTGGGTCACATAGTCACTCCAGGTTTGATCAGATGAGGAACAGCCAGGCTGTTTTCCAAAGCAACCGAAGCATCATTTTGCCTTGTTGCCAGCAGTGTGTGCAGGCTCCAATTTCTTCTTCTCACCAACATTTGCTGTTCTGCTTTTTGTATTACACCATCCTAGAGGTTGTGGAGTGGTATGAGTTGTGGTTTGGTTTCCCTGACGGCTAGTAACTGGGGCTGTGCTTTATGCCTCTGTTTGTGTCTGAGCCCTTGGCATATAGGCTGGGGAAAAGTTGATGCTTAACACATGACCATTGAACTCTAAGGGCTACAATCAATCACATCATATTCCCACTGCTCCAGGGAGCCTGTGTGTGGCCGGAGTGTGTGGGTCTTCAGTGGGGTTAAGAAAGCACCCAAGGGGGATACGCTGGGGGCCCAGACAGAAATGACAGGGCTTTCCTCACTGCTAAGGGATACAGACTTGTCATCCAAATAGCACTTGGTTAGATGCCTGAAGGACATGGGTTCAAATCCTCCTGCTGGGGCCCCAGCCTTCACTCAATCTGGGAAAGGTAGTAAAATAATGAGTTTTGAGGTTGTAGAGACAGCAAAGGGCCAGAAAGTAAGGGAACTTTGTGTGATATACTGAGTTTGGGTTTTTATCCCAGTGTTCTGTCCCATATGCAGGGGAGGGCTGCCAGGCAGGTTTGCATTCTAGGAAGAATCCCGGCAGAGACATGGAGAACAGATTATGCTTAGAACCAGCAGGCCTCAGGGGAGGGCGGAATACAGCTAGTGAGGGAGGCTGGACAGAGGCAATGAAAGCAGAAGGGGGGCAGGGGAAGTCAGACCTTTCAAGAAGGTGATTCTTAACACTCTGCAGGGTGTGGACCCCTTTGCAAAGCCTGATGAAACCCCAAAACTTTTTCCCCAGAAATAAAGTGCACAAATTTAGCATACAATCCTAGTCTGCCAGAGATAGTACGAGAACTGCTTAGGGTCCAAAACTGTGCTCATCTCAGTTTAGCTGATGATGAGTAGGAGATGTGGTCAGTGGGGTTAAGAAAGTGCATGTGGGCTCCAATTTCTTCTCTAATTCCTTAAATGGGGTTAAGAAAGCACCCAAGGGGTTTGTATCGGGGTCAGCTTTGTTGGGGACAGCCAGAAAATCACCTTCCCTCTCTGAGCTTTGCTTTTCTTCTCTGTAAAATAAAGAGGTTTCAGCAGATGCTCCCCAACTCCCTCTTCTGTCCTGAGGGTCATCGCCTTCAAGCAGTACTCAGCAATAGTCTCCCTGCTGGGTAGGTCTGGAAGACCTCTGCCTAGGGGAGGACCTAGGGAGGCATGTTGGGATGTGATACTGGGCTGACAGTGTTGGAAATTAAATGTTAGGAACTGCTTTGTTTGCCTTGTGGGTTTTTTTATTGAATATCTGGGAAGAAAATGTGCAAAATTTCTCGCCTCATAAATAATGCATCCGACAGAGGTGGCCCAGGGAATTATCGCTTGCTGTCTGGCTTCATGTTTGTTTATAACTTTCTTAAGGGTTTGGATTATTGCAGAACTGAGATCCAAGCATTTGGTTGGGAAATTTGGTTTGCTTTGTGGTCCTAATATCCCTCCCAAAGTAAATATTCTCACTCATGGCTACATACACCAGGGCTGGGATGACAGATTGCCCCAACATCTGGGGATGTTAATTCCTGCCAAAGGTGGTTGAGTTGCGGAGAGGACAAACAGTATGGAGGAAACAATCCTCTGGGGCCTGAGTCTGACCAGCGTGACCTTGAGTGCTTTAGGCAAAGCAATTTACTTCTCCAAGGTTTCACCCATTGAAAACTAGATTTCAGTTTGAATGGAATAGATCTTTAGAATCTAGCATTTTATAATGTAAGGGGCTTTGCTTCTAGGTTTTCTTTGTTATTTTAAGACAATTTTCCAACCTGATCATTATGCCAGGCTGCTTAGATAAGAATTACCTACGAGCTTGTTAAATATATGGATTACAGGTTTTCAAAACTAAGGATTCTAGTTTAAGGGGTCTGGGATGAAAAAATGTACTCTTATTATGTTTTATTCAGTGTCTAATATTTAAAAAAATATTTTTTTCCCCTCAACTAATTTAACAAGATGATTGTGATGTATACTGGTTCCCCCCGATTCACAGGAGATATTTTCTAAGATCCCCAGTGAATGCCTGAAACTGTGGATTGTCCTGAGCCCTACATATACTATTGATATTTTTGTCTGATTTGTACATACATTCCTATGATAAAGTTTTAGCACTTATACACTATGGCCATAATGTTTGCAGTTTGAGGTGTAAGAGCAAAACTAGCTTTAAAAAAAACTAGAAACATTTCATTTTTCTTCTTCAGAATTTCAGAAATATTTGTTACTGTAGGTCTTAGCAAATTCTGCATATGATTTCCCCCCCCTTCCTTATTAAAATTAAGAATTTGCACTTAAAGGAAAGACATATCTGAATTCTGGCCTGTCTTTGCCATATCTGAATTGACAGCATCACTACTCTGGTGCTTTGGAGCCATTCATTAAGTAAAATAAGGGTGTCTTGAATGTAAGCATTTCCATATCAGGACAGTCAATAACTGAGACAGTCACTAAGTGACTGGCTCAGGAGCAGGTGGTGGGGACTGGGCAGGGACACAACCATATCCATGGTAGGTGTACATATTGGACAAAAGGCTGATTCACATCCCTGGTGGGTACAGAGCGGAATAGTTTGAGATTTCATCACACTACTCTGAACGGTGCATGGGTGCGTGATTTAAAACTTAGTATTCAAGCCAGGTGCAGTGGCTCATGCCTATAATCCCAGCACTCTGGGAGGCTGAGGCGGATGGATTGCTTAAGCTCAGGAATTCAAAACCAGCATGAGTAAGAGCAAAACCCTGTCTCTAAAAAATAGCCATGTGTTGTGGTAGGCATCTGTAGTCCCAGCTATTTTAGAGGCTAAGGCAAGAGGATTGCTTGAGCCCAGGAGTTTGAGGTTGCTGTGAGCTGTGATGCCACTGAACTCTACTGAGGGCAACAAAGTAAGACTCTGTCTAAAAATACAACAATTTAGGAATTGTTTATTTCTGGAATTTTCTGTTTAATACTTTTGGACTGTAGTTGGCTGAGAGTAACTGAAAACAGAGGAAAGAAAACCGGGTATGACGGGGTCAGGGTTGAGGGTGGGAACTTCTGTATATATGGCCTGGGAGCCAGGCTTTTAGGTAAACATGACTGCATTTCCATTCAATTTAATAAACATTTGCTAAGTGTGCACAAGATGTTTTCCCCAAGAAGGTAAAAAGAGCACAATTTCTGCTTTAGGCTTTAGTTCACAGTCTGATGATGGAAAAAGGTAAAAACATACCTGTGAGGGGTCTCTTGATAAATATATGCCAACATAGAGGAAGAAATGATTAAAACAGATGGGAAATGACAAAACTGGGCCAGTGTGTGGGTGGATCCAGGTTTAGGAGGAGCAGTCTTCCTGGTCACAACACTTGCTGTCTCTGTTTTAAGGCCAAGTTTCTGGGTCACAGGGTAGTTTTCATTAAAACACCACCAACAATTTAAATGCAATCCAATGGCATCATTCTTACGAAGACAGGGATGACCTAAAACTCTCTAATGCAATTTAGCATTATTCTGGAGATTTTTGCTATTTTTGCTATGACATTTTTGCTGTTTTTCCCTACGAATGGATTGGAATTAGATAATATAAATGTTGAAACAAGGAAATAAAATTATTATTTTATGTTGATGACATGTGCGCATACTAGAAAACTCAAAAGAAAAAACTGAAAAACTGTGTTGAAAAATAATATGACAATTTAGTAGCTAGAAACATCGTATGACACAACAATCTATAATGATAGAAATCAGATTAGTGCTTGCCTGGGAATGGGTGGGATGGTTGGGAGGGAGAGATTACCAAGGTGTAATAGATATGTTCATACTCAGTGTGGTAGTTTTACAGTTGCAGACCTAAGTCAAGCTTACAAATTCTTACATTAAATATATATATAGCTTATTGTATCTCAATTATATCTCATGAAGCTGTGAAATATTAAGATAGTTCCTATATATCAGCAATAACTAATTATTAGAAAATATAGTAAAAGCACAGTAATTATAGTAAAGTACAAACAATATAGTAAAATATATTTGAAAAATATAGGGGAAAATCTCATTTATTATAGCAGTAAAACTCATGAAAGAGCTGGAATAACCATGAAAAATGTGAGAATTTACATAAAGTAAAGTACCAAACTTTACTGGGAGTCATAAAAGAAAGCTTGAATAAACGGAGGGGTATATACTATGATCCTGGAAGGAAAGATTGGGACAGAGTGCCAATTCTTTCTAAACTGTACATTTAAAATGATGTCAGTGAAAACAACAGAGAGCTGTTTTCTTCTTTGGGGACAGGAGATGGGGTGGGGGCGGGGAAAGGAGTGGGCAACTTGCCAAACGAGGCGGCTGTGTGTCTTAATTATATCTTTATTTTCTTTATTCTGATGCTTCCACTTCTAGAGTTTTGCTGACCATGGCCAGACTGCCCCTCCAAGGGTGAGCCAGTTTCTAAAGATAATAAACACCGTGGCCAAGAGGGCAGTTTTCAAATGCAAACCAACCCATCCAGAGTCTACACACCTAGCCACCTCCTCATGGAGGCCCTGGCACTCCAGGCCAGTACCCACCTGCTCTGATCGCCCCAGGATGGGTACTGGGCAACTTAGGACAGCCACTGGGCTTCAGAGCCTGCTGGAATTATTCAAAGTAGCCAATCCTAAGCCTGTTTAGCCTCACCTGCCTGTTCCTCCCCACAGAAACCACGACTGGGGCTCTTGCCTTTGGTTACTTCCCTCCCCCTGCATCTTGAGCAACCCTGAAGCTGCCCTGTGAGTCCCCCTCCCATGGTGTGCCCCTTCCTCTTGGGATCTCTGAGTATAACAACCTGCCTGTTCATCATCACTTGTTTCCTGATCTGTTGGCCTTACCATACCTAAACAATAAAACCCTTATTCAAAGCCATGGTTGGCAGAATTCTAAAGATGGCTCATCCAAGATCCCTGCCCCTGGTTATTCAATCAGTTGAATCCAGCTACTGCTGTGAAGGGACCTGGCAGATGTGAATAAAGTCTCAAGTCAGCTGATCTTAAGGTACAGAGATTTGAGTGGCCATGTTGCAAGCAGGTGAGCCTTTCAAAGAAGAGACTTTTCTCTGGCTGATGGCAGGAAAGGAAGTCAGGAAAAATGTGCTCCTACTTGTTTTGAAGAACATGAAACTGATGGCTATGCTGGAAACTGCTGTGGGGCACGTGCCCAGGAACTACTGAATTTGGAGGAAGAACTTCAGCCTCAGGGGAGAATTGTAGCCTCTTTGACACTTTGAATTCAACCTGTGACACCTAAGCAAAAGACTGATCTAAAGTGAACCCCAGATTCCTGATCTAAGGAACTGTGGGATAATAAAGGTGTGTTATTTTATAGATGCTGCATTTGTGGCAATCTGTTATGGCAACAAGAAAACTAATATGGCAGCATAGAATGGTGGTTCACAGCACGGCCCCTGGAGCCAGACTTCGTTCACATATCTGCCTTGCCACTCAGTAGCTGTGTGACCTAGAGGATGTTATTTATATCTCAGTTTCCTCATAAGGACAGCACTACCCTTGTGGGTTTACTGTGATAATTGCATAAGTTAAAGCATGGAAGTTGTATAGAGTGTGCCCGGTGCACAGTACATCCTCTATATTTGTTTGCCATTGTAAAGCCTCTAAATTTAGCTAGAAGAATAATCAGTTGAAAATAACCAAGGAGAAAAAGTGTGAGAGATTAATGAAGGTCTGACTCTATTAGATATGTGAAAATGCTTATGAAGCTACAATAATGAAATCAGGATGGCAGTGGCTCATGAATAGACTGATGGTTCAACAGAATAACGTCGATAATCAGATACATGCATGCACTCACACATATCCACTCATTTAACCCTGGGTGTCAACTGCTGAGCCTGTTCCAGAAGAAAAGTGCTGGTACTTCTGTCTAGGCCTACAGGGGTGGGTGCAGGTTCTGTGAGGGTTGGCTGGATAGTGCTATACTCAGACCTGAGCATAGGGGCCTCTAAACCTGGTAGGTCCCCTTGAATTTGCTGTGTCAGCCCCAGGCTACAGGAAGCTTGTCTGGGGCTCTCTAACATTTTGAAAACAGCCTGAGCTGGGAGCTCTAGTCATGCAATCGGTTAGTGCACAGTACTTATATGAAAACAGCCTGAGCCAAGTGCTAATTTTTCCTTTGTCCCTGGGTTAAATATTTGGGGAAACAGAGCATTTCTGTTCTTCTAGAAGCATCATGATAGATTCCAGGCCAGTCCCCCAAAAGTATCTGGCAGGAATGGACAGACCCCTGGGGGCCTGCTGCCTGGTAAATGCCAGAGGTTTTGAGTGTACTGTGAACAAGCACAGGGGTCACTAATTCATCCTCCTGTTGGCTTCTGGAATTTCCAACTTCACTGTCCATATCATCTGCCCTTGTGAAAAAAACCAAGAGCAAGAAATCTGGTTGGGAGTTCAGGAGTGAAATGCTCTTTGATGTCTGGCTCTGGGGCTCTGGGGGAGAGAAGGCCTCAACATTTATTCGTCACTCAGATAGCACTAGCGGGGCCCTGGGTTCTGCTGTGTGGCCGGTTCCCTGCTCAGTACTGCTCACTTTGTGCAAACCCGGAGCTGGTCCAGCCTTCAGCCCCCAGCATCACATGCACACATGTGTTCATTGACCCCAGCTGAACTCCCCAGTTTCGTCCTGCTGCCAGAAAAGTGGAAATGAAGTCCCCCCAACCCCTCTCCTTAAAAAAAAAAAAAAAGCCTTTTGCATAACAGAGCGACTGCTACATGAGTTGTAGTACAGTGTCCCCTGTGCCAGGCTGAGTTCTTGGTGGTAAATTTAGGGGCCACTCCAGGCAGTGGTGGGGCCCAGAGCCCCTGGGGAAGTGTGTCTGGTTGGAGACTTCTTTTTCCCATATAGAGGTTGGCCTTGGCATCCCAGAGACACACTTTTTCTGCAAAAAAGGGGTTTTGAAGTTGGCTATTTAGGATCCCCAGCTCAGGGACCCTCATTTTGGTCTTTTCCCTCTTGCCTTAGTTGCCTTAGTGCTGGGTCCTCACCAGAAGAACCAGCTGCAGGGGTGTGGGCTGGAAGAGGTCCTCTGGGGACAGCCATCAGCCATCACTTCTTTCTCCCAGGGTCCATTTATTACCCACTAGCCCAGATCCGTCTCGTTGATTTGTTCAGCAAATATTTGTTAAGCACGTGCTCTGCACCAGGAATTCAGGGCACAGCCAAGAGATGGGGTCCCCGGGGTCCACCTTGCTCCCTGAGCCTGCCTGCTCTTTTCGCCCTCATCCTGCCCCCACCCCCTGTGCAGCCAGGTGCCAATCATAGTCACAAGTGCAGGTGGTTCCTCCCACCCGCCACACTCAGTCCTGTCTCATTGTAATTGCTGTTCCTTTGGCCTGGTGTGCCCTTCCCTAGCGCTTCCCTAGCCTGGGGCCTTCTCCTCATGCAGCCAAAGGATTACCTTCACCCCTCCTTAGAGAGACCTCCATGGACACCCTCAGATGTACTTCCTCCTTTGAATTGACTTTGGCTAGAACTGTGGTTTGCTTCCCTCCCTCTGGAACGTGGGCTTCGTGAGAGCAGAGCCCCTTTCTGCTTTGCTAATGGTTTCTCCCTAGCACTTGGAGGGCTGAACCTATGCGTCGCTGGGTGTTCATGACCTCACCTGGCCTCTAGGGGCGCTCTGACCTCTCCAGCTCTGCTTACCCAGATGGACACACGTTTTCACCTTAGCGTGGCACTTACGGGTTGGTATGTTTGGAGAGAAAAATTATGAGGCAAAGAATAAAAATTTGGTATATTTCAAAAACTGGGCAGCTAATCTAATTTGTACTATAAGGTGACTGAAAGCCTCCTGGGCGTCTGGGCTGACCTTCATCCTGGTTGGGATGGTCAGACCAGCTGCTCCCTGTCATCCGCAGGTCTGGTGGGACTCTCTGCCACAGCCAGCTGGCCCATCTCCTCTCTGAGCTAGGACCTGGAATGTGCTTCGCGGCCCTGGGTTGCCAAGTGTACCTCTCTCCAGCTATCCCGGCCCTCTTGGGTGGACCCAGGCTTTGGCTGTAGACACAGCAGCTTCACATAAATAGGTGCTGGGATCCCAGGAGTCCTGCCTTGAACAGTAGACACCGCCAGTGATTTTTCCGGAGGAGTCTCCGAGTAGGGTCCCTCTCTTCTCCCTGCCTGCAGCAAGTGCACATGCTGGGCTTGGGAAGGGTTTCTCTTCTTGCCATTTAGATGAAGTCTAACTTCTCCCTCCCAGTGTGCGCCAGTGCCTGACCCAGCCACACCCATGGCCTGAAATGAAAGATGTCCACTTCCCATGTGAGATCTTGGCATGTTACATCCTTTTTCTGAATTTCACTCTCCTCATCTGTAAAATGGAGTTGATAACACCTGCTTCATAATGTTACATGAGGTCAAGACAGCACCACTACAGAGGGCCTGGCAAAAGTGAGGGAAAGTGTATGTGACCATCATCATCGACACCTACAGCTTTTCAGCCTCATTACCTGCTGAGCTCCTGACCTGGCTGGTAGAGGGCTCAGGACTCTTGAAAATGGGTCCAAGTTTGTGTCTATCTTCAGGGGGAAGGCTCCCCAGGCAGGCTGTGTGGTGAGGGTGAGGACAGTAAGTTGAGAGTCAGGACCTGGGAGTAAGGCTGACTCTGGGTGATGTTGATCAAGCGTCCCTGAGCTTTGCCATGCTGTATTTTCCAGTCTGTGTGGGTTGAAAACTCTAGGAAGCTGGAGAGCTGCTTTCAAGGAGCTAGAGAGGAGATGCTCAGGTTTGCTAGGCGAGTGAGGGCTACAGGCAATGTGTGCATGGACTTAAATGTGAGTTTACCCCTGAGCAGATATGGGGTTGTTGATCTGTGAAACCAGCACTAAGAAATCTCTGCGGCTAAGTCCTCACTGGCAGCACCAACTGCACTGCCTCTCAAATCTCCTAAGAGAGTGGAGCGGGCTATTTGCACTGCTCACACTAGGAACCCTGGTGCAGAGTCAGCTATGGAACATCCCACAGGCATGAGGGAGAGAGGCCAGGCAGGTCTGTCTGGGACAGCCCAGACCATTCTCGTGCCCTCTCTGTCCACACAGCCATGTGGGTCCACAGAAGCAGAGTATAAGCAAGTGGAGTAAACCTTAGTCAAAGCCAGGGGCTGCTGGTGAAAGACTGGGGCAGGTTGTGGAAGTAGCTAACATCTCAGCCCCTTCCCTCTTCTTCTTCTGGGAGCCAGAGATAAGGGTGGTGTGATAATCTTTGTTGTGTCAGAATGTGGATATATCACTAAGATTGGGTCTTCTCACTTGGAAGAAAAACTGTGTGAGGACTGGTATTGCCCCTGGCCAAACAGTGCCCACATTCACTCCGGCGGACAGGGAGCCTGAGAGATAATTTATTTGTATTCCAGGCTTCAGTTCAGCAAGTGTTTGATATCTTTCATAAGCAATGCGGTGTGCTGCTTGCTTGGGAATCCAGAAATGAATAGAATATGGCCTGTGCCTCCTGGTGCTCACATCCTAAGTCCCCACTCTTTCCCCTCTGTGTAAACAATTCTGGCTCTGCCTGCTATCATCACAGGAAAGGGTCTGAGCTCTTCTTGGCATCTGATTGAATTCCAGTCTCTGAAACATGTTATGTATTTTTACATCACTTAATCCTCATAATGACACCTTCAGGAGCTGGTATTTTGTTTTATTATTTATTTTTGGAGTTGATATTTTAAGCACCCTTTTTAAGGTGAGCGTACAGAGACTCGGAGATGTCTCTGTATGATAGGATGAAGGAGGTGTGGGCTGCATGGAGGAGACAAAGGCCTGGGTCTTTACGCATGGGTTGGAGGCCACTGGATGGACTAGAGGAGCAAGGACATGCCAGGCAGGGGGAAAAGCTCACACAGATGCTCAGAGATTGGAAGCAGCTTCCATGCTATGGAAAGAACCAGCAGTTACAGTTGTAGGTGAGACAGGTCAGGAAGGCCCTCATGTACCAGGCTAAGAAGTTGGGTCTTTACCCTGGGGCAATGCATGGAGCTCACTCTGGGGAGAATCACTGAGGGGCTGTGGATTTGATCTCCTGTCTAGTGAGGGATAGGGGGGAAGTGGGAGTGGGGTTCACAGACCAGTTGGGAGGTTGTCACGACTTTCCCCGCACAAGGCACAGTGCTAAACATGTTACAAACATTATCTCATAAATCTGGCAGTAGCCCCTGAGTGGGTATTGTTATTATGCCCATGTCACATACAAGGAGACTGAAATTTCACCAGGTTAAATAACTTGCCCAAGATCACACAGCTATGAACAAAACAAGGCTTTGAACATGGCTTTCTCTGACCAAATTCCAACCCCTTGGCTATTATCAATATGGTGAGAGCCTAAATTTATTGATTTTTAAATTTTATTTTATTTTTAAAAAACTAAAATTTTTACAATTTTATTTCAGATTCCTATAGGGGTACAAACAATGAGGTTACCGTTTTTGCATTTGTTAGGTGCAGTCTGTTGTAGTTGAGCCCTTCACCCAGGAAGTGTGCCATATGCCCTCACATGGTGCCCATTGGGAGGGATCACCTCAACAGCCCTCCCTCCTCCCACCTTCCCCAACCTGAATTGAGTTTTTCTCCTGTGTGGGTGCATATTAGTTCATCTAGTGGGAAAGCCTAAATTTAGACGGGGGCAGTAGGATTGAAAGTCAAAGAAACATCTGAGAAATATTTAGGAGGTAAAACCAGTGAATTTGGTGAGTTGATGGGTTTAGGGAATGAATATGAGGAAGAAACCTCTAGCCCAGGTGAGCAGGGGGTTTGGAGAAAGAACAGATGTTATAGCAAGATACTGCTTTTTGGACTTAAGATTCAGCTGGTGTAGGCAGACCGGGATCCTGACTTTGCTCACCAATGCATGAAGTGCTCCAACTTGTTAGAGTATAGCTAACTGGTTAGCAATCCCTCTGCACCCTTCCTGTGCCAATAAGAAAAATGTTGGCCAGGCCAGGCCCGGGTGAGAGCCTGGCTCAGGACTGCAAGGACCTTATCCATCCCAGGTTGGTCCAGCTATTCTGTTGTCTTTGGATGGGGTCATTCTACCGGTTATGAGGCCTCTGACTGTATTATCCTCTGAGTCACATTTCGCCATCTGGGATCATGAGCCCTAAGAGGTGGTGTTTTTAATCGCCTTGTCTAAGAACTCTATCAGAAAAGGAAATGAAGCGTGCCAGGCGCGTGGAGTTCTTGATGGACCCGTGCTGGCTCCTGCAGATCACAGCACCTCCTCTTCAAGGCTTGCAAGCTACCTGCTTAACAAGAAGTTCTGAATGTTACCTGGTATGGGCCTCCAGCAAAACTGTCCCTTTTGGAAAATCAAGGCATTTGCTTCTTTCTAACTCCTTTTCAGCAATAGTTCAGCACATTTTAATTGAGTGTTTGCTATGCACCAGACGTGTCTTCCGTCCCTTTCCATTCTGTACGATTCCGCAAGGGTTCCCCACAGCAGATCTGTGTCCTAAGTGTCATCTTCAAACTGTTGAATAGGGTTCTTCCAGGTCAAGTGGTTTGATCTCATTTTAACAATTGGTGTGCTGCTCAGAAATTCTTAAATTGTCTTTATTAATGTTTACTCCAGATTTTCTTCTGATCCAAGAATCCTTGTCTTCAACAGAAAGAGAGGAAGGGTATTCCTCTTCAAAAGAAAGAAGACTAGGGGCTGAAGAGTGCTGCTTTTTGTTCACTTTACACCATTAGTAATTAGGAAGACAAGAGCAAACTGACAACCGGTATTTTCTGAGAGCCTTGCTCTGTGCTGGTTTATTTTTTGTTGTTTTTTAGTTTTTCAAGTGCATCATTTCATGTAAGCCTCACCATAAACACTTGGGGTAAGAGTTATTATCTCTACTTTATAGATAAGGAAACTGGGGCTCAGAGAGGTTAGGGGCATTGCTCAAGGTCACACAGCTGGTGTGGAGAGAGGTGGATCCAGCCCTTCTCTGTTCTCATTCCTGATTGCACCTGAGAAGGACTTTCTGGTGGTGTCCTCAGCCCCCTTGGAGCTTCAGCTTCCTGATATTATGCTGAAAGTTCTGTGTCACTTCTTTGTATTCATCCTGTGCAGCGCTCATCTTCTATATCAGAGTCATTTGCAATTGTATTGTCAGAATTTTTGAAAGTCATCCCTCCAGAGCTGTCTTCCGGGAGAGTATCAGGTCATGGTATCAGCCTCTCTCTTCTCTGAAGGTTTTATAATCTGCCTTTATAGAGACTAAGGTGCATGTCAGACCACTCCCAGCCTTTTTCTTCACGAATAGCATGAACTTGAAAATGACCCGGCTACTGTTTCTTAGGATTCCTCTCCCTGCTCCTTCTCTAAGCAGTTCATCCTTGTTGGAGCAGAATTGGGTTCCAAATAGATGCCTCCCGCCCCCTGCCACCAACCTCTGCTTTCTGAGAGATTAAATTGCTGAGCAAACCATGAATGTATTCCAATACAGTCATTGCTTTTACCAGAATGATAGTTCCTGCAATGAAAAGTAGTTGCAAATAAAGTTGATTAGGTAAGTTAAGTGGGAGACGACCATGTTTCCATAGGGTTTTTTTTTTTTTTAAAATGGGAAATTTGGTTATCTATATGACAACTTATGGGGACTTATTTGGGTCTTCTTCTGAACATGCTTATGTAATTACTAATGCAAACAAGCAGGACCTATATTCGTATATGTGTGGTTTTAGGTAAAACATTAAGTGACATGGTATGTGCTAGACAAGGTAGAAGAGTGGTGAAGAGCATGGATTTTTGAAGACAAAAAAGAAATGGAGTTTCTTTTCCCAATGCTTCAGTAGCTCTGAGATTCAGATAGGCTCCTAACATCTTTAGGTTTTCATTTTCTTATCTGTGAATGACGCTGACACATGTTATGTATTACAGCTGTCTGTCTGGTCAAATGTGTGTGTGGACCACGTGGGATGATGTCCGTAAGTGCTGAGCGCAGTGCTCAGTGTCAAACACTCACCAGCTATTATTACATGCAACTCCATTTGTTTGTGTGGGAAATTATTTTGCTTTGAGTGAATCTGAATGCGAAAATCTGAGTGTATATTTCTGGAATATTTTAGTCTTTTTGCTGCTTTTAAATGCAGACATTTGCAGATACTTGACAGTGCATCCTGAGGACAGGAAGACCTTAAGAGTGAGGAGATTGGACACTTTTAAATCAAAAGTCTGAGCAGTTGGGGAGCAGGCATAAGTTGGAGAAGGGGGTTGGCTACAGAGGTGCAGGCAGGCAAAGGTGAAAGATCCCATCTAAGACATGAAGGGCCATAGCAGGTCCCTATTGTCCAAAGGGCTGAAGGAGGGAGCTCCCACACCCCAGGCTGGCTAGGGATGGGTCCCCTCCCTGAGGTGGAGGGCTCTGTGGGGGCAGGTGCTCTGTGTGCAGGCTGGGAAGCCACTCTGCTCCCTTCCCCTGACAAGAGGCCAAACTAGCCATCTCCAGGGTATGTTTCAGACCCGATTCCCTATCCATTCTTCACGGAAAAGAGCAGCAGCTTGCCCGTGTGTGTTTCCTCAACTAAAACTCCAACTTCAATTTCCAGGCAGCACAACATTTGTTTTTAGAAAAAACCCATCCAGCTCAGAGGTGATGCGGGTGACAGGGCTGCAATTATCACCTGCTCCTCAGCACCTAGTGTGCTGACAGCTCTGAACTCTCTTTGTGTGGGGAGTGAAGCCCCCAACCTCTGCTCAGAACATTTGACGCAGACAGACAGCTGTGGGACCGCGTGGGGTGGGGGTGGCGGGGGCCTGTCACCTCCTCCCCCCTTCTTAGGCTGTGAGAGTGGGCTCAGAGGCCTGGCACATGTTTCCTTTTCTGGACAAAATTTTAAAAGTCTCCTCGGGGTGCCAGACCTTACGAAAAAGAAAAGAAAAACAATGGGTACTAATTTGTGATTAACCGGCCTTTATTGTTCTAAAGCCAGGGGGCAGGACAGAGGAGTGACCTCCAGAGGGCGCCAGAGTGACTCCACGTTAAGGAGCTGCCAAGGAAGCGCCTTGGAGAGGAGAAGGCAGAGCCGGGCTGTGCCGTCACTAAGACCCGGGTTAAAACCTGATTCTGCTTCTGGACCTGCGGCCCTGAACAACTCACTTAACCTACTGAAGCTTCAGCGTCCTCATCTGTAAAATGAGGATAGCAATACCTACCTTGAAGGAATGTTATGAAGACTAAATGAGACAAAGGGTTCAGGATTAAACGAGATAACAAAAACCAAAGCGGGTGGGAGGCAAAGAATTATTGCAGGTCTGCGTCCCGCCGGCACCTTACGCCCATTCATTATCCGCACTCCGATCGATGCTCTCCTACTAAAGCAGGAATGAAGTGGAAAGCATTCCAGAATTTCTGATAGCTTCTGTGTTGTTTTTGTACAATCAGCAGATAAGCACTTGCCACCACTCTTGTGCAGGGGTCTACAGAGGGGTCGCCATGAGACCAGGGTCCTCTGAAGCTCCCAGGAAGGTTGGGAACTACCACAGCAATGTCTGTAAAGCAGTTAGCTCTCCCACGTTCCTAAGACCAGAGTTGAGGAGGGCCATCTGACCTGGGGGACTGTTCTCCCCTAATACTGGAGCTGCTAGGAGATCACAAGGAATGTGCCACCCGCCACGGACAGCCCCCTACAAGCATGACTGAGCTCCTGGGGACTCTGGCATCAGCTCCCAGTTACGGGCACGCCTCAGGGAGGACTCCCTGTTCATCAGAATAACACCTGTCAGGGGCCCCCTTCTGTGATTTCTGTCCTTGACTGTCCCCCGGTACTGGGGGTGGAGGCAGAGGATCTGAGACTCGCAGTTGCGAAAAAAGTGCCTTCTGGGAACTAATTCTGACAGCAAGCTCACAGGAAAAAACTCCGCTGCTCCCTCGAATTTCCATCACCTGGGAAACTCCAGGCCCCAGGGGTTCTCTGCAGTTCCGCATTTGGCCTCCAGGGTGGAGCCCTAGAGCCACTGAGTTTGGGTTCTACTTTCCACTAGCCACAGGAACTGGGTCACTTAAGCAGCCTGGACCACAGCCACTCGCAATGTCTCTGCTTCCAGTGACCACCCCAGGGCTGCCCCACGGCTCTTGCCTGACTCATCTCACCGCTGGCGATAATATCCCCTTGGTCCTCAAAAGTGCTCCCTGGGTCTGCAGGTCCCATCATCTGAATGATTGCTGGAAATGCAAAATTTCAGCAACCCCCTTCCCAGACCTACTGGAGTAGAGTCTGTGTTTCAACAAGATCCCTAAGTAATTTGTGTGCACATTACAACTTGCCAAGGTTGGGTCGAGCTCACTTCTGGGTTCCCATAATGATGGGAACTGGTGATGCCTACTAATTCATGGTAGGGATTACTGCTGGTGACTCAGCACCAGAGACTGGGACTATGGATGGAGATGGGCACAGAGGTCTTCACCAGAAGCCACAGAGAGCCCACTGGCATCACTGAACCCAGGCGTGTTGTAAGCATGATCTGACATCACCCCCACACCCTTTCTCTAAGGCAGGTGTTATCCCCATATATGGAGGAGCAAACCCAGGACCAAAGAGGCTGATCTAGCTCACCATTTCCAAGCTAAGAAATGGTGCCAGCTGGGCAAGGAGTGAAAGGGACTTTTGGGCATAGGAACAGCACTTATAAAAGCATCCAGGTGTGAGACAGCACCGTCAGCATCATTGAAACTGAGGTGCTGGGCACTGGGCTGGATATTCACTCATTTCATTTATTTGCTCCATAGCTGTATACTGAGTACCTACTAAGTACCATGCTCTGTGCTGGGCAAAGCAGTCACAGTGTAGAGTAAGACAGTCTCAGGCTCTTCCTTCAAGGGTATTCACTAGAAATGATTTAATCCCAATTCGAACAAGAGCCACAGGTGTGAAAAGAATCTAGCTTAGTCTTGGAGAAAATGCTGCATAGAAATCAACAGGAAGACAAGTTTTTCTTAAGTGCTCCCTACTGTGGCTGTCTTTTCTCCCAGTTGGTGGTTCAGTTCCTGTTACCCCTAAACAGAAATCACAGGTATGTGCACAGTGGCAGGGACACAGCTATGCTGGGCAAGAGGGGGAAAGCATGGATTCTACCTTGCAGCAGAAGGTGGTTCCAGCACAGAATTCCCCTTGGGTTCAATAACCATCTGAGTCTCAGGGATGGAGGTGCTGAACGTTAATCTTTTTTTCCCTAAGATCAAAAGCCCTGGAAGGCTAAAGTTTCATGCACTTTAACTGCCAGGCGTGGCTGCAAGGAGGAAGACACTTTGAAGCACAGACTGGCTTTCCTTTTTTCTCCATGACAAAGGCCACTCACATCACACTCAGCTGTGGCTCTTCCAGGGTGTTTCTATTTTATAGTTGTGCTTTGATTTGGGGGCTTCAATTCTCTCACTTGGGTCTTGCTTTTGCTGGCAGCCTTGGTCCCTGCAATTGACCGTGGTACATTGGGCAGCTGTAGTGACCAGCCAGGCTTGCCAGAGAGGCTATATTGCCATGCAGGAGTCAGCATATGGGAGTTTCCATACTAGCTGTTCCTGTTGTACAAAAGTACAGTTGTGTGGAAGTTCATTTGGAAAAATGAACAAACATAAAACCCAGAATATTATGGAAAATAATATGCATTCTTATTTAACTAAGAGACTTTGATGAATGAATGTGGCAAAAGACAAACTATATAGTATCATTTATATGATAAGCACAATCACCTAATCTATGGTGATAAAACTTTTTCAAATTTTAAAAATATTAAGGGGTACAAATGATTTTTTTTACATGGATAGCTTTTATAATGCTTAAGTCAGGGCTGTAAGTGTTCCCATCATCTGAAATAATAAGACTCTTGAGATAATCTTCCAGAGGGCTGGAAATATTCTATATGGATACATTTGGTGAACATGTGTATAAAACAGTGAGCATATGCATATATAACTGTAAAAATCATTGGGTTGTGTACTTAAGACTTGTGCTCCTTACTGCATATACGGTACACGTAAATAAAAAGAAAAAAGAATGATTGAATTCTATCATATGATTTTGACATGTGGAGATAATCATGTCATTTTTCTTGTTATATTTATTAATGTGGTGAATGTGTCAATGTATTTCCTAATATTGAATCTTCTTGCATTACTGAAAACAACTGTCACTTGGTCTTGGTCTGTCATTTCGTTTAGGATGTTTGCAACATCATTGACTGAAATGTTTGTATCTTCTCAAAATTCATATTTTGAAACCCTAATCTACAAGGTGATGATATTTGTAGACAGGGCCTTTGGGAGGGAATTAGGGTTAGATTAGGTCGTGAGGGCAGGCTGTCATGATGAGATCAATGCCCTTGTTGGAAGAGTGAGACATATTCTTAGGTTATACCTGGCTTTCATATGAAAGCCAAAAATTAGTTTCATAGTAGGGCTGAGTACATTGGATACTTTTTCTTCCATTCTTGAGATACTTTACTAAGAAGAATATGTTCAGCTCCATCCATGTAAACATGAAAGAGGTAAAGTCTCCATCTTTCTTTAAGGCTGCATAATATTCCATGGTGTACATATACCACA
>CAUYPK010120806.1:0-28404 GCA_963574355.1 Loris lydekkerianus
GAAACTGCCTCTACCTAGATACAGCCAATGTGGTACCATGCCACTGGCCCGACCCTGTCACTCACCTCTTCCCCCGCCTTCTTTCCCTGAACCTTCTCCACAATAAAAAAATAAATAAATTCAAAAAATAAAAAAAAAAAAGATGATCCTGAGCAAATGTCAAAGCTGTAGTCCTGAGAATTTGAACTTTACAAAAGACTGGGAAGGTGTGTATGAGTGTGATCAGCAGAAAGTATGTTACAGGGGACTTCACCAATATTAAACAGCTACCCATGGCAAAGTCTTCCAATGTAGTAAATGTTTGAATGTCTTCAGACAGTTGTCAAATCTAAATAGACATAAGATGATATATACCTTAGAGAAAACTTTAAAATGTAAAAAAGTATGGGAAAGTCTCTAAGCTCTGCTCAAACATCACAGAACATAAGATAACAAATACTGCAGAAAAACAATGTAAATGCAAACAAGTTAGCCAAGACTTTCAATCTTGCTCAAGACTCCATACTGGAGAGAAACTCAATAAGTGTGGAAATGATGGCACATGTCTTAGCCATAGATCAAAGTGCTTTAACCATATGATTTTGAATACTAGAGAAAAACCCTACAAATATAAGGAATGTGACAAACTTACCAAGAAGTACTCACACATTTATGGCCATAAAAAAATTCATTCCAGAGAGAAACGTTACAAATGTCAAGACTGTGGCAATGCCTTTAAAAATTACTCAAGTCTTTCTGTACATAAAGTACTTCATTTTGGAGGAAAACCATAGAAATGTGAAGAATGTGGCAAAGCCTTTATCAGGAACTCACTTCTCTCTAGACATCAAAAAATTCATTCCAGAGAGAAACCTAACAATTATCAAGAGTGTGGCAAAGTCTTTAACCAGTACTCAACCCTCTCTGTACATCAAAGAATTCACTCTGGAGAGAAATCCTACAAATGCCCAGAATGTGACAAAGCATTTGAACAATCCTCAAGCCTTTCTGAACATCAAGGAATTCACTCTGGAGAGAAACCTTACAAATGTCAAGAATGTGGAAAAGCTTTTAAGCAACATTCATACCTTTTTATACATCAAAGAATTCACTCTGAAGAGAACCGTACAAATGTCAAGAATGTGGAAAAACTTTTAACTGGCACTCATACCTTTCTATACATCAAATAATTCATTCTGGAGAGAAACCCTACAAATGTCAAGAATGTGGCAAAATCTTTAATATTAGTTCATCCCTTACTAGACATAAAAAAATTCACACTAGAGCAGTGCTTCTCAACCTTCCTAATGCCATGGCCATTTAATATTGTTCCTATGGGTCATGACCCACAGTTTAAGAGCCTCTCTAGAGAGAAACCCTATGAATATGAAGAATGTGGCAAAGCCTCTAAGCAGCACTCACACCTTTCTAAACATCAAAGAATTCACTCTGGAGACTAACCCTACAAATGTCCAGAATGTGGAAAAGCCTTTAAACACTAGTCAAGTCTTTTGGTACATCAAAGAATTCATTCTGAATAGAAATCCTACAAATGTCAAGAATGTGCCAATGCCTTTTATCAGTACTCAAGCCTTTCTGTACATCTAAGAAGTCACTCTGGAGAGAAACAGTACAGATATCAAGAATATGGCAAAATCTCTAACCAGTACTCAAGCCTTTCTGTACATAAAATAATTTGCTGTGGGGAGCAACCCTACAAATGTCAAGAATGTCGCAAAGCCTTGAACCATTACTCAAGCCTTTCTATAGTTCATGAAATTCACTCTGGAGAGAAACCCTACAAATGTCAAGAATGTGGCAAAACTTTTTTATTTATTTTTATTTCTCTATTTATTTTTGCATTTTTATGCTGGGGCTGGGTTTGAACCCACCACCTCCAGCATATGGACCCAAAGCCCTACTCCGTTAACCCACCAGTGGCAGAACTGTTAACCAGTACTCAAGCCTTTCTGTACATAAAGGAACTCACTCTGGAGAGAAATCCTACAAATGGGAAGAAGGTGGCAAAGCCTTTACTGGCACTCATGCCCTTCTGAACATCAAACAATTCACTCTGGACATAAACCTTACAAATTTTAAAAATGTGTTAAAGCCTTTTATCGTAGTTCAACTAGTGGTACACATGAAAGAATTTTTTGTGGAGAGAAATTCTACAAAGGTCAAAAATGTGGCAAAGCTTTTGATTCATTTGTGAATCATTCTAGACATTTATGAATTAATTTTGGAGAGAAACCTTATAAATATGGACAGTAGGAAAACTCTAACTCACATTCAATTCTCACTGTACACAGAAGATATCACACAAGAGAGAAACTCTTCATATGGAGACTGTGGCAGTGCCTTTACCTGGTGTTCATAGCATGCTAAGCATAAGGGATTCAAACTGGAAATTCTACAAATGTGAACAGTGTGGCAATGACCTTACTACACATAAGAACATTCATATTGGAGAGAAATCTTACAAATGTGAACAATGTGGCAAAGGTTTTCAGTGGTTCTCAGTCTTACTAAACATAAGAGAAATCATAGCAGAGAAAAATGTTAACAATGTAAAGATGTCACAAAGCCTCATTCCGATAGGCACTGTGTTCTGTACAAAACAGAATTTGCATTGAAGAAAAACTCTACAAATGTGAAGAGATTGACAGCTGTTTAATCCTTAAACCATTGTATAAATAAAACATATATAACAGAAATTCCCTACAAATGAGAAGTGTCAAATCCTATAACCAGTACTCATTTCAGCACATAACAGAATTCATAGAGAAATACTACATATGTCAGGACTGTGACAATATTCGGCAGCACCTGTAGCTCAGGGAGTAGGGCCCTGGCCCCACATATGAAGTGTGGTTGTTTAAACCCAGCCCAGCCAAACTGCAAAGAATAGCTGGGCATTGTGACATGCGCCTGTAGTCCCAGCTACTTGGGAGGCCAAGGCAAGAGAATCACCTAAGCCCAGGAGTTGGAGGTTGCTGTGAGCTGTTATGCCATAGCACTTTACCAAGGGTGATAAAGTGAGACTATATCTCTAGAAAAAAAAAAAAAGAGTGTGACAGTATCTTTAAATATATCTCACGCTTTTCCAATCCTAATTCAAATGGAAGAAATCCTTCACAAATGTCAGTCATATCTCAGAGCCTTAAAATTGTGTTTATCCTGTTAGGTAGGGCTAAGGAGAATAGCCCTTCCTCCTGATGATACTAGGAGCGGCAGATGATACTAGAAGATCCTTTGTCCATAATTTAAAAAGAACAAATTGAGAAGCAGGGACTTCCAAGAAACAAAAGCTTACATTTCAAGAAGGCTTCCCAAACTGGACTGATGTTTGTTCTACAAAAATGAGTCTCAGAGGTAGAGAGGCCACAATGTGGAGATATGGCCAAGGTCACAAAAAAGGCACTTTGGAGTGAACATAGAAGCAAGATGACAGTAGGCTCAAGTGACCTATTTTTATTAACATAGTATAATTTACACCAGTTCTATCATACCCTACAATTATAATGACAAATAGTGTCCATTGATTACAGGGATAGAAATGCGAGGACTCTATATTCTGGAAGGTTTCCCCGTTTTCAAGAAAAAATTATGAATATTTTACTCCCCCCCCCCCCCCCCCCATTTAACCTAGATTTGGAAAATCCGTGTAAGGGGAAACATCTTGCTAATCCCAGGGTCTTCTCCACTTGAAAATGTAAATGTGCTCCTTCTCTGGAGTGTACAGTTCTTTATAAACTGTGTCCTTTTGCACAGTTATATCTGCTTAATCTGCTCATTTATTTCAGTGTCTTGGTTGTAATAGCTGATCTTTGACACCTGGAACAAAAAAATGAAACACATACCTCACCTCTGGTTCCCTAATATCTGACATTTTGGTGTTCCTATCTGGGAGGAAAATATACATCTTCAACAAGATAAGCTAACGGAACAATAGACATTCTGAATTCACTCTGCTGCTGCATAATATTCATATTACTTACCATTCCTACATCTCCCTGTCTTCACTTCCAGGCAATGTAGCTCCTTACCTGTACCTGCTTCATCTGCTTTTTTCTTCCTCACCATGACAGTGCACTTCATCTCCCAGTTAGTGCTGATATTCAAAAGCTTAAAAAGGGGTCTCAGGCCCCACATGAAGAATGTCAAACCAGATTTTAAGGTATTGATATATAGAATGGGGATGAGTAGACAGAGAGAGAAAGCCAGGCCATGAGCAGATCTTTGGGGTTTTCTTGAAGTTTTTGTTGTTGTTTGTTTGTTTGTTTCTTTGTTTTCAGACAGAGTCTCAAGCTGTCCCCCTGGGTAGAGCACTGTAACATCACAGCAACCTGAAACTCTTGGGCTTAAGTGATTCTCTTGCCTCAGCCTCCCAAGTAGCTGGAACTACTGGTGCTCCCCAAAGTGCCTGTTTTTTTTCTTTTTGTTTGTTTGTTTGTTTGGTTGGTTGGTTTTGGTTTTGGTTTTGGTTGCAGTTGTCCTTTTTGTTTGGCAGGCCCAGACTGGATTCAAACCCTCCAGCTCTGGTGTATTCTGCTTGAGCTACAGCAGATCTTAAGAGCAGAACAAAGCTTTTGAAATGCTTACTATCACTGGGGAAGAAGTTTGTCGGGCACTGAGTTCCCCTAGAGGCTCAGTCAAGAAGACGCCAGGCCTGAGCCCTTCCCATTCTAGGTTCCTGGAATAAAAAATGGCTCAGAAAGAGGCCTGTGCTGGAACTATACCCTCTCTATTAGAGAGGTGCAGTGGGAGTAACATTGCTCTCTCCTGGAGACAGGGAATCACATTCACCCTCCCAGCCCTTCTCAACCTGTGGGTCATGGCTCCTTTGGAACAATGAAAACACATCACAGCATTAGAAAGATTTAGAACCGCTGTACACTCTGTGAAATATGTGAATCAGCACGGACCCTCTGAAACTCTCTCAGTCTAATGGTCAAACTGCAACTTCAGAACAAGCTCAGCTGGGAAGGCTGAGTGTAGGCAAGCTGTCTCTCTGTCATAGTAAACAAATTGGTGTACATAACATCATATCCTCTCCTCTGCTCTCCCTGGACATTCAGGGCCTCTGTTCCCCTCTCCTATATCTCTCTCAAAATGGAAGGTGAAATGCAAACCCTTGTGATTGCTAAAGTCCCTCTGCTCACTAGTTGATTATGTCTTTCTTTAACCCTTTTGATGCTTTTCAACTGCCTTAACCCTTTTTTGGATGAAGTCTCCTCTTCAGGGTAGATACCTAAGTCCTTGAAATCCACAGGCCTCCTTTCTCACATCTTTATGAAGAAAAGACTTAACTAGGATGAAATTTTATTTCAAAGTAGAAAAAAAGAAGAAGAATTCAAAATGTAGAAGTGAAATGTGAAGACAGTCACGATTATGAAAAACAATGGTTCATAAGAAATTTTAAAAGGTAAAGGAATCATTTTGTTTAGGACAAAAACTGATTTAGCAATCTTTGTCCTAAAACAAGTCATGTTTTAATAAGAAAATTTTGGAGTAAACACAGGGCTTCAGCATGTAAAAAATAGTCTAGGTAAGGCATGATATTTGCAAAGGTGGATTCATCAACATTTTGTATGTCAACAAGTTTGTCTAACTGAAAGGGAATCTCTAATTAAAACAACGAAATGGGCTGGGGGTTGTGGCTCAAGTCTGTAATTCTGCCATACTGGGAGGCAAAGTTGGCTGGATTGGTTGAACTTCTGAGTTCCAGACCAGCTTAAAAACAACCAATACCCCATCTCTAACAAAAACAGAGTCCCTGAGGCAACAGGATCTCTTGAACTTAGAAGTTGGAGATGCTGTGAACTATGATGCCACAGCACTCTATCCACGGTGACAGCTTGAGTTTCTGTCTCAAAGAAATAAAAATAAATAAGACCACAAAGTGTTCTTTTTGTTATAAGACCTTGTTTAAAACCTCTTCAGATTGCTCTTTATATATTGAAACTGGCAAATAAATTGCATCAATTATTTAGCATCAACCTTCCACTATAGAGTGAAAATAAATCTCTATGTTCTGCATGCCTGCAGCTGTATGTAATTAGTTATGGGTGTTGAGATCAAGATAATTAAGCTGTTATCTCTACTCAAGATTATCAGTTACTCCTTTGAAACCAAAGGAAGAAAAAAAGGAGCCAACTTTATCTGTTAAAATATCTCTGGGGCTCAGCACCTGTGGCTCAAGGGGCTAAGGCACCAGCCACATACATCTGAGCTGGTGGGTTCAAATTCAGCCCAGCCCCAGCAAACAACAATGATGACTGCAACCAAAAAATAGCCGGGCATTGTGGCAGGCATCTGTAATCCCAGCTACTTGGGACGCAGAGGTAGGAGAATCGCTTGAGCCCAGGAGTTGGAGATTGCTGTGGGCTGTGATGCCACAGCACTCTACCCAGGGTGACAGCTTGAGGCTCTGTCTCAAAAAATAAATAAAAAATAAAATAAATAGAAAAAAAATACCACTCTTGGGGTGGCGCCTGTGGCTCAAGGAGTAGGGCACTGGCCCTATATACCAGAGGTGGCAGCTTCAAACCTGGCCCTGGCCAAAAACTGCAAAAATAAATAAATAAATAAATAAATTAATTAATTAATTAAATTAAATATGACTCTCTTTTTCTCAACTGCCTGACATTTTCACTCCTTCCTCTTTGTCTTTAATTCACTCGTCACACCTCTTGAATTTTTGTTGCTAAGCTAAGATGACAGAACATGTAAATGTAATTTCTGCCACGCTTGAACAACAACAGATTTTTTTCTTTCACAAATGTGTACTCTGGCCACACTGCACCCTTTCTGCTTGTAGGACAAACTGGGGACTCCACGCCCTTATTGCTGCCCTTTTTGAGTTGTGACATTCTCAATTAAATAAGGTGTTTGGACTAGATTTTTCACCTACAGCATCACTGTGCTCTTTTATAAACCTACAGCCTTGCTCTGCTCTTGGCTTTATAAAAGCTCTCGTTAGCCACCCCTCAACTGGAGGCAACTGGTCTGTGATGAACCTCTTCACAGACTGCCTGAGAAAGATCTAGGACTCCAGACTTTTCTCAGGGTGAATCCATGGGCAGCCCTTTCACTGTGGTCACTGGCAAAAATCAGAGCAGACAAGTGCGTCATCTGAGGAAGAGGACTGGGTGAGCAAAAGGCTAAACAGAGGTGCCCAACCACAGGTAGGTATGACACTCATGTATTGAGGGTAGAAAGTGGTTAGATACTTGGTAACAGATGCCTCCTGTACCTGGAATCTGACATGATTCTGGATGGGAAAATGCAGGGCCTAGAAACTCTGGCACCTGAGAAGGGCACAGAATTGTCCACTGGTATTACTTTGTCCATGACAATGATGCCTTTCTGGACAGCAACAATTTGCCTCAATGTCTGTGGGGATACCTTATCTGATGGATAGTCTACCCTCTCTTCTTTATCTGTGGAAAACTGTGTGTCAAGACTTTCTAACAAATGCTAGGGCTGCATATTTAGTGCTTTATACTACACTCTCTCCTATGACTAAACAACCTGGCTCTGTAGCAGGAGTGATAGGACAGCTGGAACACAAATTCTCTCTTAAACCTCTTACATTCTGGATTGTAAACCTCTTACATTCTGGAAAAAGAGATGCCTGACTGGTTCCTTCGAATGCTTGATTTCCTTGTTGTCTTGCTGGGGAGAGTCTTGTCTAAATTACTTAGATTATTTTCTGTCCAGAAAATGATAGCCTTCCAATGAAGGTACACCAGGAATATGTCTGGTAGGATCTACTCCAGCATCTGGAGGCTGAGAACAAATGGTCAGAAGAAATCAACATCCAGGTAAACTTCTCTGACTGGGAAGAGGATACCCCTAGGAAAGCCCTCAGGATCAACCCACTTAAGGCCCACTTAAAATCAGAAGGTCAACCACCACAAAAAAGTCCATATTTTATGAAGCATTAAGCAATAATAGACATGGCACCTTTGATTGACAACCTTATGAGATGTGGATCTATACTGCTCGGTGAATGTTTATATAAAGCTCATTTAAAAAAAAAATTTCGGGGGGGGGGACAGAGTCTCACTTGGTAACCCTCAGTAGAGTGCTGTGGCATCACAGCTCACATCAACATCAAATTATTGGGCTCAATCAATTTTCTTACCTCAGCCTCCCAAGTAGCTGAGAATACTGGTGCCAGCCACATACCCAGCTATTTTTTAGAGATGAGGTCTAGCTCTGGCTTAGGCTGATCTTAAACCTGTGAGCCCAGACAGCCTATCCACCTGGGCCTCCCAAGTGCTAGGATGACAGGTGTAAGCCACCACACCAGATGAACACCGCTATTTTTTTTTTTTTTTTTCAGTTTTTTAGCTTGGGCCGGGTTTGAACCCACCACCTCTGGTATATGGGGCCAGCACCTTACTCCTTGAGCCACAGGCGCTGCCCATACACCGCTATTTTTTTCATCAAAAAACCTGAAGGGCAGCACCTGTTTCTCAGTTGGTAGAGCTCTGGCCCCAAATACTTAGGGTGTCAGGTTTGAGCCTGGCCCTGGCCAGCTAAAACAGCAGTGACAACTGCAACAAAACAGCCAGGCATTGTGGTGGGTGCCTGGAGTCCCAGCTACTCTGGAAACTGAGGCAAGAAATCGCTTAAGCACAGGAGTTTGAGGTTGCCTGTAAGTTATCATGCCACAGCACTCTACTAAGGGTGACAAAGTGAGACTCTATCTCAAAAAAATTAAAGATTTCTCAGGGGCACAGAACAACTGAATATGTGAATGCACCAGTGAGAAGGAGAAGACACAGCAAACTCCAGGATGGAAAGTCACAGGTTTTAACTTCACTCTGTCTATAAATACCACTGGGGTTTTTCATCTTCTGTAGTAGTAACATATACAAATGTTTTTCACCTGAATGGTCAGGACGCTGTCCAGGGGTCCTCAAACTCCACATGAGGCGGTGTGATTGTGTTTGTTCCAGTTTTGTTTTTTTACTTCAAAATAAGATATGTGTAGTGTGCATAGGAATTTGTTCTTTTTTTTTTTTTAACTGTAGTCTGGCCCTCCAAGATCTGAGGGACAGTGAAATTTAAACAGGCCCCCTGTTTAAAAAGTTTGAGGACCTCTGCTTAGTTATTCAACACCGTCTGTTACCAAGTACTCCACTGTAAATGCCAGTTGAATTACAAACTTGGCCTCCTTTCTTCATTAGGTGGTACTTCATAGAAATACAAAATATGACATTATAAGAAATCCCCAGCGTCATGTTTGGCTCAAAGGAGGAGGGTGCCGACTCAATATGCGGGAGGTGGCAGGTTCAAACCCAGCCCTGGCCCTCCGCCGGCCCCCCCAAAAAGAAAAGAAATCCCCTTGTATATGTAGGGATTATGAAAAAACCTGCCTTTTTTTCTTGGTTGCTTCATTAAAAGATTACTCACAGTTGTGGTAGTTTTTTTTTTTTTTTAATTTATTTTGTGTGTGTTTTTCTAATTGTGGTAGATTAATAAGAGAAATGTTGGGTGGTGCCCGTAGCTCAGTGGGTGGGACACCAGCCATATACACTGAGTCTGGTGAGTTGGAACCCAGCCTGGGCCAGCTAAAATAACAAGGGAAAAAAATAGCTTGGCATTATGGGAGGTGCTTGTAGTCCCTGCTACTTGGGAAGCTAGGGAAGAGAATCGCTTGAGCCCAAGGGTTGGAGGTGACTGTAAGCTGTATGGCAATGGCACTCTACCCAGGGAGACACCTTGAGACTCTGTCTAAAAAAATAATAATAATAAATGATAAAAAGATTTAATTCTGAATACCATGTGTATGGATGGAAGCACATGAATGATTACTCATAGATTAGGTAATGATCAGAGACTTTTACAGATGCCTTTTGGAAGGGAGGGGGGAGAATGCAGAAAGTGTAGGTGCAACAAGTCTTTGCTAGGGGAGAGTGTGTGTAGATGGGTGGAAACAGATTTATCTGTAGATTAACCTCAGAGACAGGTATCCTCCTTCAAATAACCTTGGGGCCAGATCTATTAGCATGGAATAAGGAATTGAGCAGCCCCTTTTGATTCCCAATCAGGTTACTCAGGTTGTATGTAGATATTAAAAAAGACCTCTTCCAATGCTTCCTGATCATGACTGGCCTTTATTGTTTCTTTTTTGTTTGTTTGTTTGTTCTTAGAGACATAGTCTCACTTTATCATCGTTGGTAGAGTACTGGGGGCATCACAGCTCACAGCAATCTCCAACTCCTGGGCCTAGGCACTTCTCTTGCCTCAGCCTCTTGTAGAGCTGGAACTACAGGTGCCAGTCATAATACCCGGCTATTTTTTTGTTTGCAATTTGGCAGGGGCTGAGTTTGAACCTGCCACCCTTGGTAAATGGGTCGGAGCCCTACCCACTAAGCCACAGGTGCTGCCCCTTGACTGGTCTTTAATTGAAAATATTCTACCAAGTGTTAGGGCTAAATGGGCCTAGGATAAAGCAGATAAGTGTCAGGCCTAGGCTATAATGAAAAAATACCAGTTAACTCCTGGCAAATTTCTAGACTGCAAGTTTTCAGAAAAGAAATGCAATAAGTCTAGTTCACTCCCAAGATAAATAAGAAAGTACTAATTGTTTTCTTGCTTCTAGTTCGCTCCCAGTTTTTTGCTTGGCTAACCACCCGGGAAACAAATCAACTGTCCTCAGAATGACCTTTAAACAATACCAGGTGGAGAAAATACTGAGACAAAGATGTATGAAAACTAATATGTATATGGGGTATGTAACATATAACTAACTAACCTCCAAATTCTGCTTCTCTACAATGCTTACTTGCTGTTCTACCCAGATACAGCTGGACAGCCTGACTGCTAAGTAGGATGCAGACTAAGCCTTAAAAACCCAATCCCTTAACCACTTGGGGCTGCTCTCAGAAACACCATTTTGGGACATTGAGGCAGTGGCCAAGCAGCTCTTCAATAAAGGGACTCTGGTGTGAGTTCAACTTGTATGGCAGTGTGGTCTTAGTGGAACTCCTGGGCGCAAAAAAAGGAGTCATATTTGGGATGAAATTTCCTTAGGTTCTTCATTTCCTTCAACTAGAATTTCCCTAGAAGTTTCACCCCTTAAGAGCTGAGTTGGGGCTCAGCGCCTGTGGCTCGAGCAGCTAGGGTGCCAGCCACATACACCTGAGCTGGCGGGTTCAAATCCAGCCCAGGCATGCCAAACAACAATGATGGCTGCAACCAAAAAGTGGCCAGGCGTTGTGGTGGGCACCTATGGTCTCAGCTACTTGAGAGGCTAAGGCAGGAGAATCGCTTGAGCCCAGGAGTTGCAGGTTGCTGTGATGCCACAGCCCTCTACTCCAGGTGACAGCTTGAGCCTCTGTCTTAAAAAACAAATAAATAAATAAATAAATAAAAATAATAATAATAAAGAGCTGTGTTGGCACCTGGAGAGAGAGAGTGGGTTGGTAATCTTGTCATAAGATGTTTGAAAAGAGATACAAGACATAAATTATGATGAAAATAAATAAGCAGAAAAAAAACAGATCTGAGCACATTTCCCCACAGCCCATTAAACTAGT
Organism: Loris lydekkerianus; assembly: GCA_963574355.1. NCBI lineage: Eukaryota > Metazoa > Chordata > Mammalia > Primates > Lorisidae > Loris > Loris lydekkerianus. The sequence goes on from CAUYPK010120806.1 coordinate 11,538, forward strand.
CTCTCATTCCTGGGAATAGGTCAGTCCAATGGAACGGTTTCATTAATTTGGTAAAGAATATTTATCTTGTCCTTTAAGAGAGGTAGATGAGTCTTTATTTGCCCTGACTGATTTACATAAACACACAACATTTTTCTGCAATAACAGTATAAGCTCTTCCATGTTGAGTAGTCAAAGCAACTAGGATGCGTTGGTTTTGAATTATAACAGGTGCCAGGCTATTAAGCTCTGGTTGAAGTATTCCCAATGCTTGCATGGTGATGCTGCTCTTGTTCTATTACTTTTGTTCTATTACTATGGAGAGATTCATGACTGCTCTTTCAATTTTGTAAGTTCCAAATGTTGAGAAAGGATTTTGGTCATTCAAAAAGAACTTTGAATTATTATATAGAAGGGAATTTCTTATGAAGATGTGTTTTGTATGTTTATAAGGTACTACCTTATGAACAAAAATAGTTCAAGTTTGTCATTTGACTGTCATTTAAAGTGGAGTACTTGATAAAAGAGGGGGTCAGACAACCAAGTTCATAGCATCTTGACCATTGGGGTGGGAACCATTTGTGTACTTTATTACCTCACATGATAAAAAGAGCAGAGTTATAGACAGAGTCAGGTTAGAACTTGTGAACTTCCAGCCTGGAGTTTGCTGTGTCTCCTTCTCTTCACTGCACTTTCACATATCTGGTTGTCATGTGTCTCTGAGCAAAGATAGTTGTTGATTTTTCACAGAAGTTTTTGTATGTTCAATTGTTTTTTTATCTGGTAAAGCAGTATGTTTTTTATTCTTTGTCTGTGGATACTAAATGACACGTCTATTTTCCAGACGGTTTCACCAGGCAATCATATTAACAGAAATAAAAATAAATTCAAGTTCCTTTATATGATCCAGATGTTGGAATAACCAGCAATTCAACTGAGTAGTTAGGGTGGCCGGAGTTTGAAAGACTGGTGTAAAGGGGTGCTGGGTCTGTGCCTGAATTGCTGGGAAAACAGTAAGGGCTAGTAAAAGTAAAGCATCATTTGAAAGAAGACATATAGTGGAAGATAAAAGGAGAATGGAGTAGATTGAGGTAAAAAGTGAGTAAAAATCACTCAGCATCTGATTTGTTTTATTTCTAAAAGTAGGGTGTGCTTTAATGAAGAAGTAATTAAACGTGACTATTGCGTTTTTTAAATGGTAAGGAATATAGCTATAAACGAGGTTACTTTCTTTTTTATTAATTAATTAAATTATTTATTTTTGAGACAGAGTCCCACTTTGTCCCTCTTGGAAGAGTGGCGTGCTGTCACAGTTCACAGCACTTCCAATTCTTGGGCTTAGGGGATTCTCCTGCCTCAGGCTCTGTAGCTGAGACTACAGGCCCCCGCCACAATGCACTGCTACTTTTTCTGGCAATTGTCACAGTTTTAGTTGGCTAGAGCCGGTTTCAACTCAACACCCTTGGCTTTTGGGACGGCGCCCTAGCCACTGAGGCACAGGTGCCGCCCGGTTCCTGAGTTCTTCAGGTGCATGTTTTTAACCTAGAAACCGCCATGTTTATTGAAAACACCTTCACAGCAGAGTCTAACTCCTATTTAAATAGTAGGTGCCCAAGCCTCGCACAGAATAAACCCTCAATAAATACAGTTTCATTCCTTTTGTGGAAATTTGTTAGCCAGTTACTGTCTGGCAAGAATGGTGGCCCTGTAATATGGTGATGAATAAAGTCATGTTCCCTGCCTTTACATTAATAAAGAAAAAGTGCCTTGAGTAAGAAACTAAAAGCATTCCTGCCTCTTCCAGCCTCTTATTGGATTGCATTCCTGTCACTCAAAGTCAGAGAGATGAGCTCTTATGCCCTATCCAATCAGGATGGTCCAATATGAAGTGTCCAATCAGATGCATAGTCAGAAAGAAGAAGGCGGCACTGGGGATTCTGAGCAGCGTTTGTCTACTGAGCTGGGCTCTGAGCTGGAACCTCCTCTTCAGCTGTTCCATCTCCTGGAGATCCCAAGTGTCTCTGCAGCAGCCTCTGTCACCCTGTGACCTCCAGGTAGTGAGAGATCTGTAGGAAGGACACTGGGATATCCTGGGAGCTGGGAAATGGTGAGTATAGTAGACTGGGTGTCCTGAAAGGGGGAGGGACATGGTTGGAGTCGGAAGTGGCTGTGGCGGGACCAGGCAATTTCCCTTCAGTTTTAGAGTCTTTAGAATAAAGTTTGCCACTGGCAACCCTTGACCCACGGACCCCACTTGGCAAAAGGTGGAGTGGGGCAGGGAGTTGGGACCCTGTTGCTCCAAGGGTTTCTGAACCTGTTACTTGCACCACAGCCCAGAGCTCTCTCAGAGCAGCTGTGTGCCTGCAGCGCCCTTCATGCCTCCCTCGTGGTGACGTTACAAGGGTCCTCAGGGAGGAATTCCAATTGAGCTTGTGAGGTTTGTTCATGAGAGGGACTGTAGTCTGCAGGGGCCCTCAGCCCCTCCATTTTTTTGTTAAATAAACGGAGGTTCCCAGCTGGTGGCTCACTTTATTGTGGAAATGGAAGTGTCCGAGTTACCTGTAGTCGTAGTTAAACCGGGGACAGGGAGTTGATTCATAAAAAGGTTTTATTATGAGATAGGCTAGTAATTCCGAAGAACAGCAAGAGTAGTTTTTTAAACCCTGTTTTTTTTTTTTTTTTTTATGTAACAAATTTTAATAATTTATAGAAGGATAATTTCGCAAGTATTCTAGAAATATACTTGTATGATAAACAACATGTAGGCAAGTTAAATAAATGTAAAAATTTAAAACTAATCAAAATCATCATCAATAAAACATCATTGAACATGCTGTTGTTCTGTAGTAGCTCATTAATTCCTTGGGTTTTTTTTTTTCCCAAGATTATTATCTTTATTCCTTATTTCTGGTTTGGCCTATTTGATTGACTTACTCTTCCTATGTTTTAAAGTGAATTCTTCTTCAGAAATAACTAAGAAAGGTTGTGGGGGTGTGTCTGTGTCTACCTCATTCTCTACTTTTATTTTATTTTCACATCTATGAAATTGATTAAAAATAAAAATAATTTTAAACAATTTTAAATTTGTTATGGTAAGTGAAATTGACATGTGGGCTGTGCTGGTTTTAATTTTGTTTTTGAAATTTGTGAAACGCGGCTGAGCATGGTGGCCCAGGCCTGTAATTCCATCACTCTGGGAGGTGGAGGCAGGTGGATTACCTGAGCTCATCAGTTTGAGACTAACCTGAGCCAGTGGGACACCTAATCTCTAAAGGAAAAAAAAAAAAAAAAAGCCAGGTATCATAGCCAGCGCTGGTAGTCCCAGCTACTTTGGAGCCCGAGGCAAGAGAATTGCTTAAGCTCAAGAGTTCGAGGTTGCTGTGAGCTGTGGCACCAGGCACTCTACAGATGGTGACAAGGTGAGATTAAAATAAAATAAATGTCTGAAATAGCAGGTACATATGAATGGTATACCTTGTAATTTGTAACATATTAAGAAACTTATATAACATAAGAATAACTATAAAGATACAGCCTTAGGTAATGTTGGGTAATTATGACAATTCTTTAGATAGGAAGTATTGGATATTCTGAAAAATCTTGTTTGTTGCTTATTTCAACTGTATATTTTATCCTAACTTGTTTTTAATGAGTTGGAAACTGTCCCAGGGCAATAAAGTGAGACTCAATTAAAAAAAAAAAAAAAAAAAAAAGAAGAAAGTATTTTCTGAGTTGAATTTAAACTCTTAATGACCATATACACTAACACAGAACAATATTTTAAAATATTGAAAAATGCATATGCACATAATCTGCACAAAATTAACCACCATTTCAGATTTGACAATGTATCCTATACATTTTCAACAAACAATTTAAGCCTAATATGTCTTTCTCAGATTTTCAGTGGCCTTGATATATCAAAATGACCAAATTTAGAGTTTTTGTTTTGGAAGGTTTTCAAATATCAGAGGCTTAAAACATTTATTTGTTCAAGCAAGATTACAAGCCAAAAGATTCTAACAAAAATACATAGTCAAATGGATCATATGTAAATTCTTTCACAAATACCCTCTTATAAGCTTCATTTAACCTGCACAGACAATCTAAAACATGAAACTTCTGGATTGTCCTGCCTATCACTTTCTGTTATAACAATTCTGTTTTGGGACAAAATTTACCACACAATATCCTTTTCTTACACAATGACATTTTCCTTTTCATCTAATGTCTCCTACTCTCAAAAACCCACTTTTCACAAAACAGAATCACAGTTTTGTATGAAGTTAATTATTGGCTTAGCTAGACTGATATAATTAGAAGGTGTAAAAGGCAAGAATATTATACTTTGACAAAGACTCCATTTCCCAAACAATTTAAACAACCGAATTATTACATTTTACAAATGAGAGACATTTTGTAAAACATAGCATTGATAGAGGGTTTTCCCACTCAGGACTGGACAGGGAACTACATTTTTCTGCCTCAGATGAGTTCAGAAGTCAGACTACCAGCTAGGTACAAACATGCCACACACTGCAGAGGACTCCCTATGAGCTCTAGCAAGGTCTTGAACAAAGCAGCCTATAAAGTTTTAGATGACTCCACCATCAGTAGGGAACACACACCCTGATCCCCTTCCTAAACAAAAGCTGCAAAGACCTAATAACTGCCCAAGGAGAAGGACTGCATTCATTTATTTGTTAAAATCCTCATTCAGCTCATAAGGTTTTTTTTTCATCTACCAGGCACTGGCTAAATATCTGTTAGGGCCAATTATTTACCCCTAGACAAAGGATCTATATAGGAGACCTCTGACTTGGGCCTACTCCCTCTGGGGCTCTCCACTTCCTCTGCATGCCCCTTCAACAAAATGCTATTTCATTACTGATCTGCACACTGGGGGCTCAATTCTCAAATCCCGGAGATCAAGAACTAAGTAAAGAAATTCCAGTAACAAAACCACAATACAGTCATCCTTTCTGATGTCTTTATTTACCCATAAGTCTCACGTGGTTATGTGGCTGCCAAGGAGTAGGCCTGTGTCTGAGATGGAAAGCAGAATTCCAGTTTCTCTCAGATTAGCCAGGGGATGATGTTAGAGTAGGGAAAAATGGGCCAGTGACACAATTGTTTTGCCCTGTGAAGGGGAGCTGCTAAACCCCACCTATTGTTACCCATCTCTGTCAGTCTCCAAGCACTCACATGCACACAATTACAATCCTTTTCCTAACCTAGGCATCTTTGATTTCCCACTGAAACTGCCACTTAGTGATAGGAGATGGAATCAACACTCCTGTAGGCCCTGTGAGGGGAGGTCCAACCCCACCCTCTGAGTTCATCCCGGTCACACCACACCCATACACTCTAATATACCTCTTACCAGACCTGGCAGCAATCTATTGCCCCAGGGGTTGATCGGACCCCAGCTCCCATCCAAATGGTGGGCATCTGGCAAATATCCTACCTTGTCTTAGACCTCTCCTAGTTCAGGTACCAGTTCCTGCCCTTCAGTTTCTAACATTATTTGATTCCTTGAAGACCTGCTGATTTGGTCCTTTCTCCACCCCGTAGCATCCACACAGGGAGGCCCAATCGAGAGAAAAAGCACCTAAACACCATGCTTATAAGAGGAAAGGCTTTATTTCAGTTGGCAGAAAAAGGCTCACAATAATTCAAAATGGCCATCTCCATGACTTGCTCTGTCTTCTCCTGTTCATCCCCAGTCAAAAACTTCCTGCCCATGGTTCCTTTTTTTTTGTTTGAATAATGCAAACAAAAACAAAAAAAAAAAATATCTGCCCCTATCGGACTACAGGATTTCACAGAAGTGGAAATTTCTGGGTCCCAGGAAGTTAAGTTTCTATAAATTCCTAAGACTTGAGTCACCATGGTGAGGACCCCGCAAGTGTATGCTTGGGGTCTCCTTGAGAAGAACTCTGTTCTCCTAGACCTCACCCTTTCTGGGTATCCTTTCAGCACAGCACATTGCGTGCTGTCCCAAATAATGAAGGTACAAAGTTCCCACTGCCAACTTTCAATCACCCTCTTGAGTAGTTATTGTGTGTGGTGTGCCAAAATTTTCCACTACAGTAACTATACATAGGGAAAATGAAAAATTGTAGCTAAATGTACTGTTTATATTTTCCAATTAAATTATCTTCATTCCACTTGGGTGAGGGTTGGGTGTGATTTCCAACAGGGAAGAAATGTACATGTGAGTAATAGTGAAGGGAGGGGGTTAAAGGTCAGGAATTAGGATGTTGGGACATTCCATTTCCCAGGTTGGACATCTGTAATAAAGGTGGAGGTTGGGTCATTAAACTTTCCCAGGTGATACACCCCTCAGTAGGGCAGGAGGTTGAACCATTCACTTTTTTTGAGACCCAGTTTCACTTTTTTACCAGGTAGAGTGCCAATGGCTTCATGTCTCACAGCAATTTCAAAGTCTTGGGCTCAAGTGATTCTCTTGCCTCAGCCTCCAAGCAGCTAGGGCATGAGGCGCATGCCATAACATCCAACTGTTGTTCAGAGGCAAGGTCTCACTCTGGCTCAGGCTGGTCTCCAACCTGTGAGCTCAGTCAATCTACCCACCTCAGCCTCTGAAGTGGTAGGATTACAGTCGTGATCCACTGAATCTGGCTATACATACTTTTATTTACAACAAAATTTCCAAAATATTTATAGATTATTCTCTGTGCCTTTCTATCTCTTTCTAATACTTTATAATCAATATTTTCTAAAGGTATATTTAGCTATAATTTTGAATGTTCCTTATGTATGGTAACTTTTGGGGACAACCTGTAAATTTTTACAAACTACCTTTATAGGGCAGCAATCAGGCATTGTGTCTCTGTCTTTCAATTATCCAGATATTTTTTTTTTTTTGCAGTTTTTGGCAGGGGCGCTGGGTTTGAACCGGCCATCTCTGGCATATGGGGATGGCACCTACTCCTTTGAGCCACAGGCACCACCCCATCATCCTGATATCTTTAAACCTAAAACTGATCCCGAGACTAGAAGGCCAGAAGCTGATCCTAGATGACAAATATGCATTGAGTATGCCTGAGAATGTCCTTATTCCCATTTTTTTTGTTTCTCTAATTCTCATGAATGTACATAGGGACCATCCCACCAGTGCAAGGTCCAAAGTCTGCAGGTCCAAATTCTGAGTTCTTCCTCAGACACTGCTGCCTTCTTTGACCACTGGAGACTTTAAAGTGCCAGTAAACTGTCCTGTTTCAAGATTGTGATTGGTGGTCTTCCTGAACCAAGGTTATTTGTTTTGTTAGAAAGTGTTGAGCAGAAGGGACTCTGTGCAGTGTTTTCTTTGTCTAGCTGAGTGCTGCTTTAGTCCAGAAAAAGTAACAGCAGCAGTAGGGGGAATTTTTAAAGAAGCCACTTCCTAGACTCACTCAAAATCTACAAATTTTTAACCAAAGTCAAGATCAACTATTCCCTCGTTAAACGTCAAAGTCCCAATGCAAGAGTGGTGTAAGAACAAGCAGTTTATTCAAGAGCAATGTGAGGAGATGGCTGACTAGTGCTGCAAAGAGCACCTCATGTTCCTGGGCAGACGAGAAGGTGGTGGAAGGAGAAAGGAGCTTGGGAAACCACATCTCATTGAAATGGTTTCTTACCATCTGCGTGTCTTGCTGACATCAGCTAGACCAAAACAGAAATGGGGGTTAACTGCTCACTATTTTCTGTCATGGGGAGTTGTTCAGTGTTGATGCTATAGTGTGAATGGCTCAAAACCCTTCCTGCAATTTGTTCTTTTATGAGGCAGAGTCTCACTTAGTCACCCACCATAAAGTGCTCTGGCATCACTGCTTACACCAAACTAAAACTCCTAGGCCCAAGGCATCCTCTTGCTTCATCTTTCCAAGTAGCTGGGTCTACAGGCACCTGCCTCAATGGCCAACAGTTATAGAGATGAAATCTCACTCTTGCTCAGACTGATCAGGTACTTCTGAGCTCAGACAAGCCACCTGCCTTGAGCCCACAAGAGTGTGGGGACTACAGGCTTGAATCATCTGACTGACCTTTCTGTAATTCTTAAGGAAGGACATAAATAGACATTGTGAAATAAAACTGATTATTTGTTTGAAGATAGAGTAACTGCTGCTATTACTGAATGAGACACTTAGACAAGGCATACTGAGAAATACCTTGTATGCATACTAAAGCCTCAGCTCAGGCTTCCAGGTAAGATTTCATGGCCAGTTTGAAGAAATATCATCGTCTGTGATTCTGCCTGCCAACAGATTCTATTAGTGTGTCTGGTGTCATCCATGTGGCCCCCTGTGATGCTAAATAAAGGCCAATGTCAAGAATGAGGGTTTCCAGATATATTTAAGACAGTTGAGTTGATATATATGTATTTCTTTATAAAAAGGTCAAAGGGCCCATATTCCCATTTCCATAGCAGATATTGCTGGCAAGGGAGGGCACTGGAGGCCAAGAAATTAGAAACCCACACCTTGGTCTTTATATGTAGCCACCTCCTTCCTGACTTTCTCCCTTGATAAAGAATAGGAAAGGGGGCGGCACCTGTGGCTCAAAGGAGTAGGGCGTCGGCCCTATATCCCTGAGGAGGCGAGTTGAAAGCCAGCCCCAGCCAAAAACTCCAAAAAAGAAAAAAAAAAGGATAGGAAAGGGTAAATTTTTTTTTCTGTACTTCAAGGTCCCTGTGCCTGGGGATGTGGTGATAGCAGGAGAAGAGTTTGTGTAATGCCTTTAAAGGCATATTGTCAAGGTGCAGGAGTAATGTGTCCAGACAATCTCACCTGAGAAGGAAATCAAGGGAACCAGGAGAAAGAAATAAGTGATTGCTTCTGGGGTAACTGTGTCCAAGGTCCAGGACTGTGCACACTTTTACTCCTGCAATTATGTTCTCAGATTTTGCAAACCTTAAACTTGTGATGTTCCTCCCCAATGAGTTTGTTTTAAACATTCATTTCCCCCTTTTTTTTAATAGTCACAAGACTCTAAAACTCCTTCTCCTCTACATATGGCAGAGTCTTTTTTGTATTCTCTCTCTATCCAGCTCCCCATATGGCTGAAAATATTCTCATTTTAATTTGTTTCTCACAATAGTGAAATGTTCCATTTCTCACTGTTGAAAATAGGAAAATGTGGATTTCCAAAATTTTGATTGTGTATGAGGTTGGGTCATTAGATTGTAGCAATGAAGGGGAATATGTACTGTTTAGCTTCTATCTGGAAGTTCCACCAGTTCTATGTAAAGTAGGGTGACATGCACTTTTAAAGAAGATGGCATTAACTGCTTAGAGTAATTCAAAGTTTCAACAACAGAATAAGTAGAAAAGAGTTGCTTTCTGGGATGGTAAAGAAAGCTATTTAAAAACACAATTAGAGATTAGAAGACATGCCAGATATCTACAACTGGAACTCTACCAAAAATAGTTTTTTCTAACTAGTTTTTATCACATTATGATTGACTTTTTCTGGGTAGTATTATCATAGCAGTGATGTTGGGTTTACCTGTGTGAATCAGCACCAGATACTAATTTGTCCTGTGACAGTTGATGTTAATTTTATTCACTCAGTTATGGTGCTCTTGGACACCTATTCCATTATAGGTTTCAGTATATCATCTGTATTTTTAATAAGTACTTGGGGAGATTATCAACTAATGTGAGCAGATCAAAACATTTATTGAGGAAGAACTCCTTTCTTCTTAGATTCTCTTCCATATATCTTTCTTTGGAAAGTAAGGTAGTCATCTTTCTTTACCGGTTCAGCAAACAACTGGGGTAAATCCAGTGTCTGCAGTTCACTGCATGTTTGACAAAATATCATCATGGAACTGAAGCATTGTCGTTCCTGTTGAGCTGGTTGGAAATTTAGAAATGGAATCTTCACCCCATATTGTCTGAATAACAATCTGTGTTTTTTGAAGATCTCCAGTTCTTTCTTATACACATTAAAACTTTAGAGTTACCATTTCTGTCACCTTGACATTGTCATATAAAAAACACAGATTATAACATATGGTGTAAATAAACACAAAATTCTGCATGCTGGTATTGGTGGCCTTTTATTTCTACTGTATCAACCAAAAGTGTATCATCTGTACACTGGTTTTGTGGACGCCATTCCATCCCCTGTCTTCAGTGTTAGGTAACACATGAGGGAATATAGCTCTTCTATAGTTGTTAGGTAATTGAATTTACTCTTATATGTCAGCAAGAGTTCTCTTCACTCACTTAAGTAAAAGTGAAATTCATGGCTTTTTACCTGTAGCCCAGTGGTTGAGGCGCCAGCCACATACACCCAGGCTCCTAGATTCAACCCCAGCCCCCGGCCAGCTGAACAACCATGACAATGGCAACAAAAAATTAGCTGGGCATTGTAGTAGGTGCCTGTAGTTTGAGCTAGAAAGCTGAGGCAAGAAAATCACTTAAGCCCAAGAGTTTAAGGTTGCTGTAAGCTGTGACACCATAGCACTTTACCCAGGGTAAAAGCTTGAAATTCTGTCTCAAAAAAAAAAAAAAAAGTGAAATTTCATATCTCCGTGTTTTTCTTGATAACTATGTGTGTTTTTCAGGAAGTGTTGACATTCAAGGATGTGTCTATTGAATTCTCTATGGAGGAGTGGGCCTTCCTGGACCCTGCTCAGCAACATTTGTATAAAGAAGTCATGTTAGAGACCTACAGAAAACTGGTCTTTCTGGGTGAGGACAACTTATATTCACAGTTCCAGGTCTACCCTAAACAATTCATATTCTCTCTTTGTAGAAGGTTTTTATTCAGTTTATCCATTGACTGAGTCTCAGGTCTTGTTTCTATGGAAAACTTTAGGATATCTTGGTATAGAAAAGAAAAAATGGAGTTGTTTTATTTTGGCATTAATCTTACCTTTTTTGACGTGATTTATATCCTTCACTAAATTAATGAAAATTTCAGAAATTTCATGGCCTAGATTATTACTAATACCTTTAAGTCCGATTTTTAGCACCAAATTTTATTTCAGTAGTTTTGGTATTGGAGGAGTTAGGAATGTCCCAACTTTAAATACTTTTTAAAGATTCTGAAGGAAATCTGTTTGGGATTTTTATTTCAGGATCTTTTAAAATGTCCTTTTCTCTCCTTCACCAAGGCATTAGATTGCCAATTGAAGAATCCCAATTTTTTTTTCTAATAAAACAGGTCTTGCTGTCTCTAAGCCAGACCTCATCACATGTCTGGAGCAAAGCAAAGAACCCTGGAAGGTGAAGCCTACACTACTCACGCACCAAGGTAGGTTAGAGGGAGTGGAGCGGGTAACAATGGTCAGAGGTCCAAGTTCTATGAGGAAACCACACAATACAGTGTGATTAGGGAAGCTCAGCTTAATCAGAAATTATTTCTGAGAAGCCTGTGTTTTTTTCCATTGTTCTTACATAAAAGCATCTGTGTTCATCTTTTTATCATTTTTTAATTTTTATTTTATTATTGATAAAGAGTCTCACTCTCTTGCCTCACGCTAGAGTGCCATGACATCAGCCTAGCTCAGAGCAACCTTTTTCTTTTTTGTATTGTTGAGGAGTCATTGAGGGTATAAGAACCCAGGTTACGCTGATTGCATTTGTTAGATAAAGTTCCCTTTACAATTGTGCCTTGCCTCCAAAAGGTGTGGCACACACCAAGGCCCTACCCCTCTTCCTCCTTCCCTCTTGCTAGAGTAACCTTAAACTAATGGTGTCAAGTAATTTTTCTTAGTCCCCAAATAGCTGGAACTACAGATTTCTCCACACGGTCGGGCTAATGTTTTTTTGTTTTTGTTTTTTTAAATGGGAGTTCTCATACTTACTCAGGCTAGACTCAAACTTGTGAGCTGAAGCAGTCCTCATTCCTTGGCTTCTCAGAGTGCTAGGCATATAGTTATGAGCCACTAGCCTGTTTTTGTTTTTAATTTCCAGAAGGACCTTACTTTTCACTGATATTCTTTCTAGGTTACAGTGAGAATGAAAGAACTTCCTGTGGCTTACATGTGAGTGCAGGATGTAACTGTTCTTCCATTGCTTCTAAGTACATGAAATATATGTGTGTTTTTAATATTCCTGGGAAATTTTTTAAAATATTCTTTAGGCTGGGTGTGGTGCCTCACACCTCTAATCCTAGCTCTCTGGTACCCAAGGTGGAACTATTGCTTGAACTCAGGAGTGTGAGACCAACCTAAACACGATTGACACTGCATCTCTACTAAAAAGGGAAAAAAATATTTAGGCATTGTAGTGGTTGCATGTTGTCCCACCTACTGGGGGCTGCTGGTGGGAATGAGGCTGGAGAATTGCTTCAACCCAGGTTGAGGTTGCTATCAGTTAGGCTGATTTTATGACACTGTAGCCTGAACAACAGGGTGAGACTGTCTGAATAAAAGTTTTTCTTTCTTTTTTTTTTTCTTTTTTTTTTTTTTTTTTTGAGACAGAGTCTTAAGCTGTCTTCCTGGATAGAGTGCGATGGCATCATGGCTCACAGCAATGTCACAGTCTGGCTTAAGCTATTATCTTGTCTCAGCCTCACCCTCATGAGTAGCTGGGACTACAGGCACCTGAGATAACGCCTGTGTATTTTGTTTGTTGCAGTTGTCATTGTTTTTGCTGGCCCGAGCCATGTTCTAACCTGCTGAAACTACCCAGTGAGCTACAGACGCTGCCAAAGTTTCTTTTTCTTTAGCTTCATATCCAAAACATGTGAGTGAGGTGGTAATGTTAGTATTTGTTTCAGAAATCCTAGCCACACCAGAAATAGGTTTTGTATATTTTATGCTTTATATTTTTTTATGCTATAAAGATTTCAAATAAGTTTCTGAAGAATTAATAGTCTCATCTTAGCAGAACACTAAGAATTTCCCCAAATGTAAGAAAGTCTAATGTTCTTTTTTTTGAGACCCAGCCTCAAGCTGTCCCCCTGGGTAGAGTACCGTGGCATTATAGCTCACAGCAACCTCAAACTCCTGAACTTAAGCAATTCTGTTGCCTCAGCCTTCATAGTAGCAGAGATCACAGATGCCCCCCCACAATGCCCAGCTATTTTTTGGTTGCAGTTATCATTGTTGTTTGGCAAGCCCTGGCTGTTTGGCAAAACCTCCAGCTCTGGTGTATGTGGCTGGTGCCTTAGCCACTTGAGCCACAGGTGCTGAGCTAAGTCTAATGTTCTTTAGCCTAAAAATTCTGTTTTTATAAGGACTGTGAAAAATACTTTAATTTCTTTGTGCAGTAATTTGCCAACCATTTTTTTTGAGACAGAGTCTCGAGCTGTCACCCTGGTTATAGTGCAGTGGTGTCATAGCTCACAACAGGCTCCACCTCAGGCTCAAGCGATGCTCTTGCCTCAGTTTTTCTATTATTAGTAGAGACAGTATTTTGCTTTTGCTCAAGCTGATCTCAAACTTGTGAGTTCAAGCAATCCACCCACCTTGGCCTCCCACAGTGCTAGGATTATAGGCCTGATTCACAGCGCCCAGCCTTTGCCAACCTTAGTATGTTTAAAGGTATCTATTCCCTACAATTCATTTTTGGGATTTTCTTTTTGAGACAACGTAATGTTTCATGGCATTATAGCTCACAGCCATAAACACTTCAGGACAAGAAATCCCCCTAGCTCGGCTTCCTGACTATCTGGGAACAGACGCCCTCTAGCCCTCTAACACCGCCAGTCCCAGTGCATGTGGCTGGTGCCCCAACCACAGAGCTAAAGGTGCAGAACCAAATAATAACTTTAAATTTTAGTTTTCTGAGAAACCTTCAAGCATTTTAATAGAGTCTGCAACATTTATCTTTATCAACTTTGGTAAAAGTTTATAATTTCTATGAATCTTTGATACATATTTTTTTAGGGTTCACTGTATGATGTAACATTTCATTGTGATTTTGCTTCACATTTCCCTAAGAATTAGAACTTTGAGCATCCTTTGAAATGCTCATTGACCATTTATAGTTCTTTGAAAAGTGTTAGCGCCTGCCATCTACCTGGTTCTGCCCCCTAGAATGTTAGGATTACCAACATGAGCCACTGCTCCAGGCCTCTTTTTAATTTTTCTTTTTTTCTTTAGAGACAGAGTCTCACTTTATCACCCTAGGTAGAATGCCGTGGTGTTACAACTTACAGCATTCTCCAACTCCTGGGCTAAGGCAATTCTCTTGTCTCAGCCTTCGGAATAGTTGAGAATACAGGTGCCCGCCACAATGCCTGGCTATTTTTTGTTGCAGTTTGGCTGGGGCCAGGTTTGAACCCGCCACCCTCAGTATATGGGGCCAGTGCCTTACTCACTGGGCTACAGGCGCTGTTCCTCTTTTTAAATTTTTAAAGTATGTTTACCTCAGTCAATTTTGTTTGTACTTTTTACCTATACATGATATATTAAAATTTACCAGACATACATGGATAAGGAAAATGGGAAATTGTAGCTAAATGTACCATTCTTTACAAAATATTCATTACAAGATTTTCCATCATATTTTTCTGTCTGAAAATAAAGAGATTCAAAATCTAAAATACAATATTACTGTTTTATCTCTGAGTCACTTCACACTTTTTTTATTATAATTTTGCATGACATTATTCAACTCTGTATACTTTAAGACATTGAGAACAAAAGTTAAATAGAAATCAGTCACATGTCTAGTGGGAATTTCATTTCATTTTGTTTCTGTTAATAGGCCAACAAGTTTCTTATATTTTGTTTAGCAATAGTACATTTTCTCTTGGTTGCTGGCCAATGGTTATTTTATCCTATAGGTGAATATATATGAAACCTCTTTTTGTGGGTAGGGCGTACAAAGTCTCACTTTGTCACCCTCGGTAGACTGGCATGGTATTATATTTCACAGCACCCTGAAACGGATTCAAATGATCTTTTTCCCTGTCGCTGAGACTACAGGTATCCACCACAATGCCCATCTACTTTTTTTGAAGACATGTCTTGCTCTGGCTTAAACTGGTTTTGAACACTGAGCTCAGGCAATGTACCTACCTCAGTCTCCCAGAGGTGCTAGGATTGTAGCCATGAACCACTGCCCCCGGCCTGCTAAAACTGTCTTCAGTTTAACTCATACTTACTGGTGAATAGATATTATGTTAATGTGGATTATTTGTGTAATTAAAAATAATTTTTGAATGGCCATTTCATTTACCATAAAGTTAACATTTATCTTTATTAGAGATGTTAGATTTCCTGATTTTTAGAAGCTGAGTAATACTCTATCCTTTTTATATCCTAAATTAAATTTCACCATTTTTTTCGGGAGGCTGATGTGGATTTATTTCACCAAATGGATTATATGAATAATGCTGTAATAAATATGTGTGCAAATAGCTCTTTATGAGAGCATGTACGTGATGGTTGTATATCTGTCCTACATTTTTTTCAGTATGTATTTTATATATATTTAAAATAACAACGAGTTAAAGTTTTCTAACAGATAAGCCCTTATATTATTATTTCATACTCTTTATCTTTTGTGACCACTTTGACTTAAAGTATATTTTATGAAATAAGACATGTTTTGCCTCAAAATATATTATCTCTTGCTGGGCACTCTTGCCATATGTGTATAATGCTATAAATCTGGGAGGCTGAGATGAAAGGATGTCTTGAGTTCAGGAGTTGGAGACCAGCCAGAACAAGAGCAACACCCCATGTCTGTAGACCCAATGTCTACTAGAAATAGAAGATAAAATTAGCTAAATATCATTGCAGGCACCTGTAATGCCAGCTAGTCAGAAGGCTGATTCAGGAGGATTGCTTAAACCTAGGTTGTTGTGAGCTAGGCTAATGCTGTGGCACTCTAGCTTGGGCCATAGGGTAAGACTCTGTTTTAATACATGTGTGTGTATAAACACATACACACACACACATATCCTTGTGATAGTCTCCCTTGCTCTAACTTGATTAATATTTGAATTAAATATCTTTCTTCTTTTCTTTCTTTCTTTCTTTTTTTTTTTTTTTTTTTTTTTTTTTTTTTTTTTTTGAGACAGAGTCTGAAGCTGTCACTCTGGGGAGAGTGCCGGGGCAACATACCTCACAGCAACTTCCAAATTTAGGATCAAGAGATCCTTTTGCCTCAGTTTTTCTATTCTTACTAGACAGAGGCTGTTGCTTTTTTGCTGAAGCTGGTCTTGACCCATGATCTCAAGCTATCCACCCACCTTGGCCTCCCAGAGTGCTGGGATTATAGCCATGAGGCACTGCACTCAACCAAATACGTTTCCGTCCTGTCATTTTTTATTCCATGTTTGTCATTACATGAAAAATGAGTATCAAAGATACAGTTGGATTTTGAATTTTTAAATCCCTATCTTTATTAATTTTATTTAATTATTATTTTTTTTTAAGGCAAAGTCTCACTTTATTGCCCCCGGTATATTGCCATGGCATAATAGCTCAAAGCAACCTCAACTTCTTGGACTGAAGCGATCCTTTTGCCTCAGCCTCTGAAATTGCTTATACTGTAGGTGCTAGCTAGAACACCGAGATATTTTCCTATAGACAGGGTCTCTCACTTATTCAGGCTGGTCTTAAACCTGGGAGCTCAAGAAATCCAACCACCTTGGATCCTAAGAGTCCTGGAATTAAAGGCATGAGCCACCTTGCCTAGGCTCCCTATCTTTTGTTTTATTGTTAAATTATAGCTGTATACATTAGTTCAATTGCCTATACCCATTCTAAGATGCACCGTAGATGTGGCCCCAACCATTACCCTCCCTCCAAAAAAACCTCCCCCCTCCCTACCCTTTCCTTGGCCCTTTCCCCATAGTCTTGTGCTATAGTTGAATTATAGCCTTCATGTGAAAGCTATAATTTAGCTTCATAGTAGGGCTGAGTACATTGGATACTTTTTCTTCCATTCCTGAGATACTTTGCTAAGAAGAATAT
>CAUYPK010120813.1:0-28311 GCA_963574355.1 Loris lydekkerianus
TGGTAACAGGTGTGGTGTTTTCAGTTTCTGGAACCAAATTCCTGGAACCAAGAGTCACAACGCCCTACCCGCCCATAAATTCCTACTGGCTGTAAATATCTATTATAAGCTTTTTATTTCTTAAGGTATTGGCTCCCGGCATCTCCTCCCTTTCTATTTTTTTGAGTGAGGCGGCATAGGTGGGAATGAGGAATGAACGTCTCATCTATTGATTGACATTGACCTATGGGGGGAAGAGATGGTTCCCTGGATATGCTTTTATTATTAACCTGTTTTACTAGTCTTTCAGGGAGCCACCGAGCAGCTCCTTCTTTTGAATTGTAGATGCAAGCTGACCCTCTTGCCCATATTTGGAAAACACAGAGATGGTGTTCACAATGCTTTGGTGAAATGTGAAGTGCTGGTGATAATGTAATGATTTAGACAGAGTAAAGGTTTCTGAAGCCAAAAAGGGTAACAATTTTGAGTCATCACGTGGTCCACTAAGTATGTATAACTCAGTCTTCAAAGAAAAGGAACCAAACCATCAGTACCAATTTCCCACTGCAGATGGCACTTTTCCTTGGAGCCAAAACATTATTTGTCATATTTAATTAACATGACTTATGTTTATATTATGTTTGTTTACATTTAAACTTGGCATGTGATAATTTTATGTTTCACATTTTGTAAACATTTTGTGGGAATTGTAATCAAGGAAACTGGAATACCTAGTTTTATACCTTGTATGTACATAAATAATATTAAACATGCTAAACTGACTTTGGACATCTGCAAAAAATTTGGTTTAAAGTAATTTTCCAGTTCTACAAATAAATGGAAACATTACTAATTAATTAATTTTGAAGGATTAAAGGCAGATATTCAATTGGGGGAAAAAAATACTATTTCATATTATCCATGAAGAAATAAATCTATAAGTATATTAAAATAAAGCATTAAAGAACATAAGTATAGGACAGGTTACACAAAGGTAAACTTTTTAGTTGGTATAGTACGTTTAAGCAAAATGAAATTATAAATGATAGATAAAATATTGTGTTGAACCCCTATTAATTGCTGATTTTGTAGAGCAAAAGTTGTTACAAATTTATAAATGCATGTGGCTCAATCAGATATACGAGATATTTAACATATAAGTTGATATTTCTGCTTTCCACTAAAATTTATATATGTTCATAAAATTAAGAAAACAGCCACACACACACCCCCAAAATTGAGCAAACAATATACCAGGACATTCACAGAGAAGAAAAGGCTTATTACCACCAATGAAAATAAGTTCCATGTCACTGGTTACTACCCTTCATGGACATGATGATGGAAACAATGAGATCTATTTAAACAATCAAGTTAACTGAAATGTGAAAATTTTGTTTTGTTTTGTTTTTTGCAGTTTTTGGCCAGGGCTGGGTTTGAACCCGCCACCTCCGGTATAGGGGGCCAGCCCCAACTCCTTTGAGCCACAGGTGCCACCCTTGAAATATGAAAAATTGATCATCTTCTGTGTCCAAAAGATGTAGCATAAACAAAACCTTCATTGCAGTGAAACTGGAATTGACTCCAAACTTTCTGGAATTCA
Organism: Loris lydekkerianus; assembly: GCA_963574355.1. Classification (NCBI taxonomy): domain Eukaryota; kingdom Metazoa; phylum Chordata; class Mammalia; order Primates; family Lorisidae; genus Loris; species Loris lydekkerianus. Next base: position 1,583 of record CAUYPK010120813.1, read on the forward strand.
TATAGCAATATTTTTAAACACTAAAGTACACATACCCATTTGACCAGCAGTTTTATTTCTGGGCCTCAACCCAATAGAAATTGAAGTGTCATCACATAGAAATAATGTGCTAAAAGGATTTTTATAAAACTTGAATTGAAATAGAAAGAAAAGTTAAAGCAATATGAATATCCATCAATAGAAGACTATTACCTAAATTATGGTGAGTCAATACTCTGGAATAAAATTTTATGTATTTACTTTGAATAAAATAAATCATTAAGTAAGAAGAGCAAGGCATATAATAATATTTTAATATAATATTGTTTTTGTAGAAATACGTGTAATTACCTTCATAGGAAAAAATCCTTAGAGTATGATGACTGAGTTAAAGAAGACATCATTAAAATATTTAGTAAGATGATTAAATTTCATTAAAAATAGTATTGTACCATTTTGTAATTTAATTGATTTTATTTGATGTTTCCAAATTCTCTCTGAATTCACCAATGTAGTGCTGTTTTAATAATATTTTTTAGGCCAGGAGTGGTGGCTCATGCCTGTAATCCTAGCACTCTGGGAGGCCGAAGTGGGTGGAATGCTTGAGCTCACAGGTTCGAGACCAGCTTGAGAAAAAGCAATAGAGACCCATCTCTATAAAAAACAGAAAAGAAACTGAGGCAAGAGGATCACTTGAGCCCAAGAATTGCAGGTTGCTGTGAGCTATGATGACCCAATGGCACTCTACTAAGGGCGACAGCTTGAGAATATCTAAAAAAAAAATTTTTTTTTAATGTAATAGGCAACAATTTATTTTATCTCTTCTTTCTATTTCATATTGGTTGACACACATATAGCACTCAATACATAAATGGATTTTCATTAGATTTCTAGTGATTTTAAAATTGTTTTATAAAATGTTTGACTTTTTTATATTTTCCTAGTGATTCCCTGTGAGCCACCTTTGTACTGAGAATTTTTGACTTGTGCATTCAAATACTCAAAATAATACATGTTAAATCTATAATGCTATGTCATTAGTAATATAAGGCATATGACATTATCTGAAATTTAGCTGCTAAGTAATTTTAGATGATTTTTGAATATTGAAGATTAGAAAACATCAAGAAAGATTGAGATTTTTTTCTAAGGATACCACAAATAATATACTTTAAAAGAATGATTTTTCCACTTTGGAGAACAGCATATAGTTTAATGCAAATAATTCAATTTAATTTTCATTCTTGAGATTTTGAGCTGTTCATGGTGGATTATTGGACTCATAATGTATATAGAATGAAATTTTATAGAATCCTTAAATAAGTGAAAACTGAAATTATGTATATATTTTATTTATGCTTTCAGAATGGAATAAACCAATATTTAAACTTTTTCTACTATTTAAGATGAATATTAAACTTAAAAATGCAAAGCTTGAAAGCTGATGTTGGTATTTATTAGTAGATATGTTGACCCTGATAGAGTTCAGTTAATTATTCAAGGGCAGATAATGCCACTGAAATAGAGTAGGAAAATAAAGAGCTAAGCCTGAAAAGAGTTTTGCCATTAAAACTGGTGACGGTTGCCAACTGTTTTCTTTATTACTTTTGTTATTGTGAGAAAAGTCATTGAATATTTCATTCCCTTTCTTTTCAGTAGATGTTTTGATAGCCCGAGTGTCCCTTTATGGGAAACTCATTTCCTAAAGGGGGAAAAAAAAAAAAAAAGGAAAAGAAAAACTAAACCTATTTTAAAGTAAATCTCTGAGATTTCAAACCCTAAAGATCTTTTCCTTTGTTCTCTAGTGTCTTAGTATTTTACAAAAAATATGTAGCCCTGAAGGTATCAGGCGATTTAAAACAAAACTTCCTGAAAACTACTTCCAGAGGAAATGTTCTGATTCTGATTTTCTAAATTTTATATGAAAGAAGTCATTGCGTCTTTGAAATAGTTTGGATAACGAGAGGTAATATAATTTTCACATCCCTTTTTCTAATGTATGGTCTTTCCCAGTATGTGTCATTTTCTTATTTGTGTTTATATGCCAGAAAAAGTGATATGTTATTAGGATAGTTGTCTTTAACCATAAGAAAAGTCTTTCTTTTTTTTTTTTTTTTTTTTTGTCAGGGGATAGGGAAATTTATTGATGGCACATGACAAGTCCCCTATGTGGGGACTCCCTAGGCCCTTTCCTACTCTTTAGGGTGACTGGTGTGGAAACTGTCAATGAGATATGAGACTGAGTAGGCAGGAGAACCCCAACAGCTGAGGGCCTCTCCCACATGTACCATGGCTGAGGCTAGTGGTCCCAGGGTTCTTACTCCTTAAAGCCCATAAAGTCCACCGCTCTGTTGCTATAGGCAAATTCATTGTCACACCAGGCAATGACTTTGAAAAAGTGGTCATCGAGGTCAATGCCAGCCTCAGCATCAAAGGTGGAAGAGTGGGTATCACTGTTGAAGTTGGAGGATATGACCTGGTAACTCAGTGTAGCCCCAGATGTCCTGAGAGGACCCTGATGCCCTCTTCTCCTCCTTCTTGATTTCATTGTATATGGAAGGCTCTACAGACTGTAGCTTAGGTCCACAACTGACACATGTGCAGTGGAGACATGGAAAACCATGCCAGGGAGTGAGCTTCCCATTCATCCCAGGGATGACCTTGACCATACCCTTGTCTGCACCAGTTGAGGTGGGGATGATGTTCTGGGGAGACCCACAATCATCACACCATATCTTCCCAGAGAAGCTATCCACATTGGGTAGCAGTGAGGCACGGACTGTGGCCAGGGTGTCTAGGCAATTAGTGGTACAGGAGACACTGCTGACAGTAGTGTGGTTGTTTTCCTACTTCTGTGGTTCATACATGTCACAAACATGGAGATGTCAGCAGAGGGACCCGAGATGATGAGCCTTTTGACAACCATCTTAGGTGATCCCTAGACTTCTCCGTGGTGGTGAAGATGCCAGTGGGCTCTACAATATAATCAGTGTCTGCCTTGCCACATTTGATTGTGGTGCAATATCACTCCTGCAAGATGGTTTATGGGATGTCCACGATGACAAGCTTCCCATTCTCAGCCTTGACAGTGCTGTGGAACTGGCCATGGATGAAACCATGCTAGAATATGTAGACCATATAGTTGAGGTCAAGGAAGGGGTTATTGATAGCACCAATATCTACTTTGCCAGAGTTAAAAGCTCTCCTTATGAGCAGGTGCCCAGTATGGCCAAAGCTGCTTATTCTGGCCTACATTTTCACTAGGGTGTTTTGGGGACATGCACAAAAAGTTGTGGGTGTCTGTCGGTTGGGAAGGGGGGGATTACAGAGCCAACTGTAAGAAATCTACTCTTACAGTACCTCCTCTTGTTACATTTGCTTGGCTAACCTGAAAGAGTCTGAATACTGATAAGTTATATGCTTTCCTCTTTTTGCCATTACCAGATACAGTCAGGGAGTCACTTGGTTTGTGTCAGTCCGAGAGTCCCTAGACTCTATTTCTCCATTCCTAATTTAAACAGAATCAGATATCACCAGGCCACTAGAGCAAACTGTACATCAGATGGTTGCTCTAGTACACAGTAAATATTCAGATATCAGCATGTCTTCTGGGATGAAATGCTAGGCATAAGTTTAGTTCACTATATTTTTATGTGTTTATCATACCAATAACCTGAAAATAAAATTAAAATATTCCAAATGCTGTGATACTACCAAATCAACTACAGTAACAGTTCTGTTCCCTTCCAACTGTTATCCATTTGCGTTCATGAATTTTACATATTGGTAATCATAGTGTAGGCACAACTGAATTTCATTCACTCTTCAAGCAACTCTTCAACTAACAGCTTTGATCTCCTGACTGTATAGTCTAAACATATGCTATATTAACTTCTCATTCACTCAGCGTCACCTAAGGCTAAAATATGTTTTTGAAACATTGAATTATTAAAAAGCACTACTCATCGCTTCACATTCAGAGTTATAAAATTCACAAAAATATAAACAGTGCCATAAAACCTCTGTTGTTTCTCTCAATGGATTCAATATTGTTCTTATTCACAAACAGCTGAAAATACGGCATTGCTTTATGCATATAGTTACCTTATATTATAATTAATATATAATATATAATATATATATAATTAAGGGTCTCTAGAAATGATTCACATAAATAAAACCTAATGCATCCATACTGGGTTATGAAGGAAACTTAATTCATGTGCATTATGGCAAACTAAGTGCTGGAGGATGTAAGCAAACATTCATCCATAGTATAGATAGTGACATCCATGATATTGAACCCAGAAAATCTCTAAGATATTGACTGGATCTTTTCTTGTTAATGAAGGGGGAGGCCAGCACAAGTCAGCCCGAGTCTACTGCTAATTATAGATTAATCCTTGGCTGCACAATGCTAACCTGCTAAAAGGAGAGCATGTTTTTATCTAGACAGCACAGCACATTCATTAATCGTTAACAACTTAATTTGTAGTCATATATTTTGAACAGCAGAAAAAGAGATTAGTAAGAGTTGTCAATGAACATGTGTGGCTTTTCCATGTCGTTAAAGAGAATGTCTCCCAGAAAAAAGTATTCATAGAAGGCATGTTGTAGGCAAAACCTACATGTCCCATGTTAGTCGGCTTCAGTGGAAAGAAACAAAAACCTGCCTAAGCAATCACCAGCAATCGCTGGCTGAAAGCCTTCAATATGAAAGCACAGACGCTTTCCAATCACACTGAAGTTCTCTATACCTAACACTCAGAACCACTCCCTGCATAACTGTCTTTGCCAGGGAGCCACTTTCTCCCTCTGTCTTCAAGAAAATATTATCGGCTTGGTGCCTGTAGCTCAGGCGGTGAGGGCACCAGCCACATACATCAAAGCTGGCAGGCAGGTTCAAATCCAGCCTGGGCCAAAAAATAGCCGGGCATTGTGTCAGGTGCCTGTACTTCCCGCTACTTGGGAGGCTGAGGCAAGAGAATCACTTGGGGCGGGGAGTTTGAAGTTGCTGTGACCTGTGACACTATGGTACTCTACCCAGGGCAACAGCTTGAGATTCTGTCTCAAAAAAAAAAAAGAAAGAAAGAAAGAAAGGAAAAAAGGAAGGAAGGAAGGAAGGAAGGAAGGAAGGAAGGAAGGAAGGAAGGAAGGAAGGAAGGAAGGAGAAAAGGGAAGGGAAGAGAAGAGAAGAGAAGAGAAGAGAAGAGAAGAGAAGAGAAGAGAAGAGAAGAGAAGAGAAGAGAAGAGAAGAAAAAGAAAAGACAAGACAAGACCATGGTAGCTGAGATGCCGCAGGGACTTGGAAGCCATCATGGCAGCAGCTTCCTCTTCGCCTCCACAAGTTGGTGGCCTCACACTTGCCTCTGCTGCAGAAAATTTCAATAGTAACATCACTGTCATCCCATGCATTTCCCTGACAAAATCTGATTCATACTAAGAAACTTTGCTGCCAGGGACTGTCTTGAGAAAGTGTTATATACACATAGTATATTCAGCCTCTGTAATGATGCAAGTGATAGTAAGCGCTAAGCCACCTTTGCCAGAGCACTTTAGTTCCTTTTAACATGTGAATCCCTGTGTGCCCCTTAGGTAGGCTAACTATGTGCTCCGCTTTACTTAGGGCAGACCTGATGTATGTCTGCTGCCCCACTGTAATCATATATGTGCCCCCTTTCACTCTTAAATGAGTTCTGGTTGGAAAGATTTATATTACATATTCACTTTACCTTTATGTGTGTATATCTTACCCTATAGGATATAGAGAGGAAATTAAAAAGAGAGAAGTTCCATTAACTGGTTATAGCTCTTCTTATTCAAGACTCAGTTGAAGTGAATAAATTATTAGCATGTCACATATTAAGGATGCAAGGCCTTAAGAAAATACTAAGTACTCCATGGTCACATTGTAAATAAGAAAGCAGAAAACAAATCAAAATTTAAGTGTACCTGACTATCAAGGACATGGTTTTGTGTTAATTAAGTGGCTCAACTGTAATCAGTTCTGGGATGACTGCTGTCTTTGTTAAATCCAGGATGGACTTCAGGAATTTTTTTACACGTTTTTCATTCACTGTTTCATTCATCCCACAAATATTATTTGAGTACCTGCTATTTTCCAAAATGTGACCTGTGCCTTAGGGATACAGTGTTAGACCAAACAGACAACAATCACCGTCCATATCAATTTAACAATCTTGAGATGAGACACATATATATATGTCAGGCTTAAGCAATTCTCTTGCCTCAGCCTCCTAAGTACATTTTATCTTTTTAATATATATATATTAAATATAATAATATATATAATAATAATATATATTAAATTCTATATATTAAATATATATATAAATATATTATATATTATATGTATTATGAATATATATATATTAAATATAATAATTATATATAATAATATATATTAAATTATATATATATTAAAAAGATAAAATGTACTTAGGAGGCTGAGGCAAGAGAATTGCTTAAGCCTGAGAGTTTGAGGTTGCTGTGAGCTGTAACACCACAGCACTCTACTCAGGGTGACAGTCTTTTGAGACTCTGTCTCAAAAAAAAAAGAAAGAAAAAGATAAAATGTGTCAAATAATAAAAAGTGCTTTCAAGAAAAATGCATCAGACAAAAAGATAGTTAGAGCTGTGGGTAAGACTTGCTATTAAATTTGGGCAGTCACTGATAAAGAGAAGTTTCACCAGAGACACAAAAATAAATCAAATTATTACGAAGGTATCTATGCAAGAGCATTAAGATAGAAAGAAAATGTAAACATGTGGCAAGAGCAAGTTTGGAGAGTTTCAAGAAAGACAGGGAAGCTAGGTTAGGTGATAGGATGAGTAAGTATGTGGATAGAAAGAAGCTAGTTTAGCAAGATTGTGTGTGTGTGTGTGTGCATGTGTGTGCACATGTATTGCTAGGGGAAAGGTAACATAGCCATGGCCAACCTAAAGCCTTGGATTTGAAATAAGAATCTAGCTTACTGACTTAGCACACTGCTACTAATATATTTAACCTGAATATCGATATCGTCATTTTATCAACTTGGTAAAACACTGTTATTCAAAAAAGCATTGGAGTCAAAATGGGATGATATCAGGCATATTTTTTCTACCGTATTTAATACTCAAATTCATCACCATTACAAGTAAAATAATAAAAATGTTATAGTAAGGATTCAAAGAATTTATCAGTACATTTGCCTGCCACATATTATCTGCTCAATCAATGAAGGCAGCTATTATTAGCTTAAATGAGCAACATTTCTTAATCAAGTAAGTGGCATACATTACTAATTGTATTCACTTTGCTGTTTATGAGCCAAATAACTGGATTATTAAATCTTATCCAAGATTCTATTATGCATCCATATATGTACATCACTAGTCTTAAACATGTTAGCAGGCACAATAGAAGAATCTATCTGGTTACAAATATAATGACTAAAAATACCATTGTAAAACTGAAAAGATGATTTAATTGTAAAATAAATTAGGAAATTGGTCTTGAGGGCAGAAAGTGTATTCTAAAATCCAGGTCAGGGGATAACTATTGAGTATCTATGATATGTAAGGCCCTATGCTGGTTTCTGACATGGTGAAAATAAATATTTCACTTTAATATAGGAGGTAATAAGATTGAAATTCTCATTAGACTTTTTTTAAAATTTCAGATTAATATGAGAATACATATGATTAGGTTACATTATTTGTGTTTGTAAGGAAAAGTCCAAGTTATAGTTGAGCTATACACCCAGGAAATGTGCCACATAGCCCAACATTGCACCCGGGAGGTGGAAACTTACCAAACCTCTCTTTTTGAATTTAATTTTATATATATTTTTGTCTTGTAAGCCTGTGGTTATTTAACTACTAGTTTCAACTTAGTATTGAGTACATGGAGTACTTTATTTTCCATTCTTGAGATACTTGACATAAGAGAATGTTCTCTAAATACTTCCAGGAAATTTTGTGAGCAGAAGAAAACATATCCCCCAGCTGAATCTGGAATTGAAGACTTCTTTAATAGAGGTTGATGGATCCTAACCAACTCTCTCTGTGTCTCTCTCAATATCCTGATGCACAAATATTCATATATTCATATTTCTAACTAGGAATTAGGACTATCAAAAATAAAGGAAGAAAATGAGACTTGGAGGAGGGCTAGTGGAAAAGAAAATATGCTAAATTTCACACAATTTTTTTTTTTTTTTTTTTCCTGCAGTTTTTGGGTGGGGCCAGGTTTGAACCCACCACCTATGGTATATGGGGCCGGGACTCCTTTGAGCCAAAGGTGCTGCCCCAAATGTTTTTTAAGGAATTAAAAATTGTACTTGAAAAATAGAATTTTAGAAAATTATAATTTTGTATATTTTGTGAGAGCCTGTACAAAATCTAATGTTGGTGTGGTTTCGTAATAGTATAATATGTGAAAGAAATTTGTTGGCTTGAAGGTATGTGTACAAGTTTTTTAGGTTCAATGAATTGTATCTAGTGAAATGTACTTAACTTTAGTGGAGTATGTAATCTATAGGTTCTGGATATCGAAGGCCACAGCTAAATAATATGAAACATCTTAAAGTAAAGCTTTTAGAAATTAAATGTTAAAATCTAAGAAGCCAAGTTGTACATTTGAGGAAATATTTTCCAGAACACTGATATAAATATAAATGTCACTTCTACCATATTTAGTGAGCACATAGTAACTGCCAAGAGACACTTTACAAAGTAGTCAAGAAAATACATCCTTTTTGCTTTCAGGAAGCCAGACTTCAGTAAAAGTAAAAGTCGTAAAGGCAGTGGTGATGGTAGGGAAGTTCTCTAATTATATATTAATACTTGGGCTATATGGAAGCATCAAGAATAGTTCAATGAGCATAACCAATCAATAAACATATTTTGAATGCTGTGAGAGTTCATAATATCAAAAGATTACCCCGAAAAATGGACTTCAGTTCTCGCTCTTTTATAACCCTGGGTCTTAATTTCATTATAAATAAAAATGAAACGAACATACAGCATCCAGATAACCCCTTTAGTTCAATTATTTCTCTAATTATATTCTGTGTTTAGAAGCACATATATTATTATAACCATATGAAAAATTATTCAAAAAATAACAAAACTGGTAGGAATTTATTTTATCCATACCAGGTGCTAGACACTATGATTTCTTTTATATTCATTTCAACAATCTGACAAAAGTTAGGTACTATGAATGCTTCTGCTTTAATAAGGCTAAAGAGTAGGGGGAGGAGGGAAGAAAACGAACAACATGTTTTATCTATAGAAAACTAGCATTTATTAGGTCATTAAATATGAAATATTTTATTTCAAATTGAGAGTTTAATTTACTATATCATAAACAAGAAGTGGTAAAACTAATCAAATCAGGCACCTAAACTGTGGACACAGTTTCTCCATCTTAAGGTTATCTGGTTTATACCAGCAGTGCAGAAGTCTGGAGAGGGAGTGTCAATGAAATGGCAACAGGTGTTTTCCACAGCTTGCTGAGAACTGAATATTTTTCCTTGCAAGGGGTGGCCCAAAGCCTGGAAGAAGTGGTAGTAAGTTGGTGCAATGTCTGGTGAATACTGTGGTGGATGACAGAGGGTTTCCAATTGCAGCTTGTGTGGTTTGAACAGCAATATTTGTGCTACATGTGGTCGAGGGTTTCCTTGCAAGAGAACTGGCCTGTTAATCACAAGTGTCCTCATCCGTTCATCCCACTGGTTGTGGTAGACTTCTGCTGTCACTGACTGACCAGTTTTCATGTAGCTGGAGGGGACAACATGAGCACTGAACCACCACACAGACACCATTAGCTTTTTTCTGTTGAATATTCTGTTTTGGACTGTGTTTTGGCACCTCATCATGATCCAGACGTTGTGAAGAATACTTGAATTTGTCCAAAAGAATCAGTTTCCATTTCAAATAACACTGTGGTCTAGAAATGGTTTGCCTTTATGTTGTGACAACAGAGAAAGGAAAGTTTTGATAGGATTTCTTCTTATGCTCATTTAATTCCTGGGGAGCCATCTCTCCAGCTTTTTTACCTTGCTGATTTCTTTCAAATGATCTCATACTGTTGTCATTTGGAGACTGAGAAACACTGGCATATGGGGAGAAAAAATATTGTTCTGGTTTTGTGCATTGTTTACAGAATGATGGTTCACCAAATAAGTTCACATTATAATTCCCTATCCTGTGAATATGTCACTTTAAATGTCAAAAGAAACTTTGAAGATATGATCAATTTTAGGACCATGAGGTGGGGATGATATATGATTTACCTTGGGTTATCCAGATGGCCCAATGTAACCACAGGAGAGTGTTAGAGAAGAAATTGCTACAGCCGCAAAGTGGAAATCGGAGTGAGAACAAAGGGAAGATTTAAAGTTGTTACAATGCTGGCTTTGAAGACAGAGATCATATGCTAAAGAATTCAGGTGGCCTCTAGAAGCAGGAAAAAGTAAGGAAATGATGTATTCTCCCCTGGAACTTCAAGAGAAAATAAAGACTTGTGGACACCTTGATATTTAATGCAATTAGACCTGTTTCAAACATCTGACCTTCAAAAGTGTAGGACTATAAATTCATGTTGTTTTAAGTCTATGTTTTTGGCAAATTTGTTCCAGCAGCAATAGACATTTAATAGAGAAATGGTGGGTTTGAGTTGGATGCCAAGTAGAGATATTGTGTAGAGAGAAAGAAAATGTGTCTAGCGACATTATTTTGTGGTTGCTAAACTGTAGTGATAGTTGAAACTACAGGTAGGTATTCATGAGATCTGCTCCTTGAGTAGTATACAAATTAAGGATAAAAGAGACTCAAGTTTAAGTCATGGAAATATATACAACATCAGATAACAAAAGAGGACTTGTGGAAAAGGGCAGGGACAAATACAGTGGTGAAAAGCAAGACAGGCAGACACTGCAGTAGGCACAGGAGGAGAAAGTTGCAAATATGAGGGAGTAACAATAATAAAAAAGTACCTTAAAGTGAAATATAGCTTGTAAATAGTTTAATGGAGTTAAATTAATTAATATGTTAATCAATTAATATGACCTCAATGAAAACAATTTCAGTGGCGTGTCAGAGATTGTGAGAACACAACAGGAGCACAAGCGGTAAACTAAAGATCTAAAATGAAGCAAACAGCCTTTCACTTTTAAGAAACACGAAATATGAGATACAAACATTTAATATAGAAGAGCATTTAATATAGAATGCATAAAAGTGTGTGTTGATGAGAGAGAGGGTTTGTTAGTGGTGTGCTTTCAAAATAAGAAAATATTGAGTCTATTGAAGGTAAAGAGAGAAAGGGGTTGAGGAATGTGGGGAAACAAGAAAAAGATAAATATAAGTCTCCACAGGTGTGAGTTACATTAAATGAAAGGGCCACTTCTACCCTGTTTCCCCAAAAATAAGACATCCTCCGAAAATGAGACTTACTTACAGGAAAGATAAGACGTCCTCTGAAAATAAGACCTAGCGCATCTTTGGGAGCAAAACTTAATATAAGACACACTCTTATTTTCAGGGAAACAGGATATGTCAAAATGGAAAGAAATGATGAAAGCGTGGATCTTGGCTGAAAGCTTTTCTACTCCTAAATGGGAGGGAGACCAAGAAGTTCTGAAAATTTCTGACTAGTTGACTCACGTTTCTTGTCAACTTGGAATCAGCTGTTCGTGAATAAATTTATGCTTCGATGGATGAATGAAGTGGAAAGCGTGGTACAATTGAAAGACAAGGTTCTAACTGAATTTTTCAAAAATGAGCTTGTCTAGCAGTGATGCTTTAGCATTTCAAAGAATGATGCTCTTGTGTCTGTACTTTCTGTCTTAGTGGTACAGATAAGGGGAGAGGGAAAATATGTAGTCATCTGTTCCATGAGCTACAAATAAACTGTTGTCATCAAGAAGAAGTAAGTTTTCAGGTAAAACAAAGAATTAGAGGAGGCAACATGAACAGAACTTGTTAATAGAACAAGTTTCCAGGGGAGTATGAAGCTGATTCAGTGTGAGTGCTCAGACAATACTGAGATGATGCCAGAAACTATTTGTGAATACAATAGGATTCAGTTATTCAGTCAGATGCTCTGAAGTCTCGGTTAGACTTCTTATGATAAACTTCATTGATGCAGGCTAATTTTGTTTTACTTATTTATTTTTCTCTCGCTTAGAATTCAGTATATGTGTGAGTTAAAATATTTAAAGTCAAAGTGACCCTTACACCTTTAGTGGTGACATTTTCATCCATAAAAAGAAATGGGCCAAGGTCAGTTATAGATTATTGAATCACACCTTCATTAAGCCAGACACAATTAGAATTAATGGAATTTTCTGAACAACAAAAATAGGTTATGTTAAAGTCTTGCTGACTAAACAGCAACATTATTGCCATGGATTAGATACAAAAATGACCTTAAGTAATTTTCTTGATAATTGTGTGATGGTACACTATCTTCTATATTATAGATTTCTATGTTAAAGAAATACTTACCTACATAAATGTTAGCTAAAAAGAGTAAATGATTACTACGTCAGTATGCTTTATGACTAGGGAAAAAGTCTATGGCTAATACAAACTATAATATGCACTGTATTCATGCATATTTTTGATACAACTCATTAAAATTAAGAGGAATTTTATAAAATTTATTACAAAATAGTTACCTTACCTAGTAACCATGAAAAAACCAATAGCTTATTTATAAAGACTTTAACATGCCCTTCATATTTGTTTTCATATTCTCTGCCTACTTAATTTTATTTTATTTATTTTTAAAATAAGGACTCATTTAATTGTTTAATTGACACATAATAATTGTACATGTTTTTGAGGTGCACAGTGATGTTTTGAATACATATAATACATAAGGATCAGATTAAGGTGATAATTAGCATATCCATCATATCAAACATAGATCATTCCTTTGTGTCAGGAACAATTAATATCCTTCTTCTAGCTATTATTGTTCAGTACAGTCACCCTGCAGGGGTACAGAACAATGAAAATAATTCCTCCTAGCTAGCTTTAATTTTGTATCCTTTAACAAATTTTTTTTCCTATATCTCCCTTTCTCCAACTCCTAGCTTCTAGTGTACTGTGTTCTACTTTTTACTTCTATATAATCAGTATTTTTTAGATTCCGCATACAAATAAAAACATAAAAAATTTAACTTCCTGTTCCTGGATTATCACTTAACATAATGTGCCCCATGTCCTGTTCATAAATCGCAGGATTTCATTCATTTCCATAGATAGATAGTACTTTCTTGTGTACGTGTACAGATTTTTCTTTTCCCATTCCTCTGTTGGACACTTAGAGTAGTTCTATATCTTAGCTATTGTGAGGATTCTGCAAGAAACATGGAGGTGCAGAGGTCTCTTGCATATGCTAATTTCCTTCCTTTAGATAAATGCCTCGTAGTGGAATTTCTGCATCATATTTTCATTCTATTTATAGTTATTTGAGCAACCTCCCTAATGTTCTCCATAATAACTGTACTAGTTTACATTCCCACTAAATAATGTATAAGGATTCAATTTTCTTTATACATTCACCAGCATTATTATCTTTTAATAATGGTCGTTCAAACGGGGGTGAGATGATAGCTCATTGTGATTTTTGATTTTCATTTCCCTGTTAAATTGTGATAATTAGTATTTTATCCTAAATTTTCTAGGTGTTTTTGTGTCCTCTTTTGAGATATGTCCATTCAGAACATGTGCCCATTTTTTTATCAGGCTTATTGAGGGGGAAATTGAAATAATTGTGTTTATTGCATATTTTGCATATTAACCTTCTATTAGAAGAATAATTTGTTAATATTTTCTCCAATACTGTAGCTTGTCTTTTCACTTTGTTGATTGTTTCCTTTTTTATGTGAAAGTCTTTTTAGTTTGATATGATACAATTTGTTTATGTTTGCTTTTTTTGCCTATGATTTTGAGTTCTTATTCATAATCTCTTTTCCTAGACCAGTGAACTAAATCATTTCCCCTATGTTTTCTTCTAGTAATCTCATACCTTCAGGTCTTACATTTAGGTGTTTGATTCATTTTGAGTTGATTTCTATGTATAGTAAGAGAAATTTTCTTTTTATGTTTATGAATACCCAACTTCCTCAGCACCATTTACTGAACAGACTGATATTTCCCAATGGGTGTTCTTCATGCTTTGGTCAAAAATCAGTCATCTATAGATATATGGATTAATTTTAAAGTTCTCAATTCGGCTCTATCAGTCTTTGTGCCTGTTTTTATGCTAGGACCATACTGTTTTGGTCATTACAGATTTGTAGTATATTAAAGTCAGGAAAAGTGATGTCTTCTGCTTTATTACTTTGCTTAGAATTGCTTTGGCTGTTCTAGGTTCCTTCTGGTTCTTTAGAACTTTTAAGACTTCTTTTTCTTTTTCTCTGAAGAATGTGATAGGTTTTCTGATAAGTTGCATTGACTCTGTAGATTACAATGGATGGTATAGTTATTTTGACAATATTAATTTTTTTGCTACATGAGCATGGGATGTTTTTTCACTTGTTTTATCAATTTCTTCAATTTCTTTCACCCGTCATTTGTAGTTCTTTTGTGGTTTTTGTTGTAGAGGTCTTTCATACCCTTTGTTAAACTTATTACCATATATTTTTGATAACTAATGAAAATGTGGTTGGTTTCTTGATTTGTTTTCCAGCTATTTTGTTATTAGTGTATATAAATGAGTTTCATATGGTGATTCTGTATCCTACAACATCACCAAATTCATTTTTCAGTTTTAACAGTATTGGCGTGAGGTGTTAGGAATATTTTTAAGATAAGTTCACATCACCTATGGAAAAACCGAATTTGATTTCTTCCTTTCCCATTTGGATGGCCTTTATTTTTCCTTTGCCTACATTCTCAGGCTAGGATTAGCAGTAAAATGTTGAATAAGAGTGATAAGAGTGACCATCTTTGTTTTGTTTCAATTTCCATAGAAAAATCTGTTAGCATTTTCCTATTCAGTGTGATGTTAGGTGTGGTTTTGTCACGTATGGCCTGTATTACTCAGGGGTACCTTTCCTCTATACCTAATTTATTGAGTGTCTTTATCATGAAGACATGTTGAATTTTTATCAAATGTTTTGTTTTTTCTGTTGGGATGATCATAAGATTTGTGATCATAAGATTTCTTCATTCTGTTGATGTAGTGTATCAAGCTAAAGTTCTAAGCACTACATATATTGTGTTATCTAATCGTCACAAAAATAGGTTTAATTTTTATTTTATTTCACAGATAAGAAGACAATGGTTCAGTTAGTGATCACATTAAGTTGCTTACAATCATATACTTAATAATTAAAAGACCTAGGATTTAAAAATAATTCAATATAGCCATAGAATTTACACTCTTAACCATTAATATATGCTTTATCTTCGATCCTGTCTGAGGTGTTGTTTTGCCTGATGTCATTTTGTTTCTCATTGTCCACAGTAAAACAGTAAGACAGGTATCAATTCAGCCAATTCATTTCATGAAGCTCCACCAGCATAAATGTTTGGGAATTTTTTAAAGCATTAGGGAATTTTGAGGTAGCTACATAGTAAAAGGAATTATAAGAGAGATGAAGAATGACTCTTGAAAAGTGTCTTAACTGTTATATTTTCACCCAAGGGAAAAATATCAAAGAAATGGATCTCTTAAAATATAACCCTATTATAGATGTCTTGATTTAATTCTGCAAATATTTGTGAAGCACTATATGTGTGGCACTTAAAAAATCAGGAAAAAAAAAGATAAATAACCTCATCAGCATGGAGTTTAAGTTTCAAATACAAGAACTCCCCAGTTTCTTACCTTGAATTCTTCTTACCGTGCATTGTATAGATCCTGAGGATACATTTGGAATAGATAGATTACTCTGTCTGATCCCCTCCATAAAATTTGCTTCCAATATTGAAGACGGACAACTACAGACACACATAAAGCAGTGTGTGTGTGTGTGTGTGTGTGTGTGTGTGTGTGTGTCTGAAAATAGCAAGAGTTGGGGAGTAATATGAAGGTGGGGAAACTTCTTTAGATGGCCTAATGGGAACAGACATCCCTCGAAGTTGGCATTTGAACTGAGAAATGAACTACAAGAAGGAACTACCCAATTAAAAGATTAATCAGGAAGCATTAAAGGCAGAAAAATCTGTCTTCCTTGTAAAATACATTAATGTGCTCTGAAATTTTCTAGAAGTTCCTCCTTATCCCCACAATTAGAGAAAACAGTTTAATTATTTCTTTTGGTGGTTGGGTTTGCCTAAACAGATTAGAATTGGAAAAACTAAGAAAGTTTTGTCCCCACTGATTTAATCCCACCACTTTGATTATGGTTTTTGACTGTAATCATATATTCAGATCATTTAACGCTGCTCTGGTTTTCTTTTCCTTCAAAGTGATAAACTAAAATTGCCAAATAGTTATTTAATCAACATGTAACAGGTATGAGTTTAGAAAGTATGCTGTCATACATTTTAAGTAAAATTTGAATATTTTTGAGTGCTTATTATATACGATACATACATTTTTAGAAGCACAAGGAAGATACCAATTAAACCTGCCTTAATGAAGTTTATAATTTTTTTAACATTTAGATTTGTTAGAAATAATTTAGAGATGTTGGACCTGATAAGAGTAAAAGAACAGTAAAAGGTGGAAGAGGAGGAGGAGCAGGAGGATGAGGAGGAGGGAGAGAGGAAAGAAAAGATAGAAGGAGGGAGTAATAGAAAAAGAAAACCTTAATTTTGGCAAAGGCTACAATTACTGGAACTTGAAATAAAAAGAGAAAAAGTACAGATATGATAAATTTTATTCTAATATTGAATGAGGAGAAAAACCTCATGAACATCATTATAGAAAATTTAAGTTAAAAATGTAGGGAAAAAGGAATGAGAATTTGTGGGAAATTAATGGAGAAATTTATTATTGTATTTGATTTGCCCTGGCGATTAACTTTTAGAAAATATTTCAATGTTGGCATACTGATGAATGAACACACTTTATGTGTTTAAATGTGCTTACAATAACCTTGAAGTAAAAATTTCAGAGATACCAGCACGGGCATAAGCCACTCTGTTGTCCTCCTACCGTTTTTCTAGCATTCCTGTCCTTGCCATATCACCCTTATGTGGCATATAGAAGCAAACTCTTGGGGATGCCGTATGAGTTATGATGCTCTCCGCAAATAATTTTGGAAAATTGCCATGAAATTTCAGTTTTCTAATCAGTGTATTTTTCAGATAAATGTACTTGTGTCCATGTTCTTACAACTTAGTGGAAAAAAAAAATTAACTGTCCAAGTAAATACACACTTTTCACAGCAGGTAAAATATAATACTATAAACTCTTCACCAAAAAAAAAAAAAAAATATATATATATATATATATTTTTTTTTTTTACCTCTGTTTAACTTTCTGACCTTTAAGTCAAAGGCCATTTTTTTACTTGAAGCCTATAAGAAAAACCTATAATGCTGTCAAAAATGTTTGATGATATATTATTAGTTTCCTTTATTTCTTATCTTTCAATAGAAAGTTTATGTCCTACTAAGAAGTGTCCATCTTTGTAGGTATGCAATAGAAAAACAGAACTTACTTTTCTTCCATATACTACCCTGTCCCTATACTTATATAAGTATAAATTATATGTGGATGTTTGTTTTATCTTTTTCCACTTAAGAACACAGTTATAAATAGTGACAAAACTTTATAAGCTTAGAAAAGGTTAAAAAATTGTTCTTTAAAATCAATGATTCAAATTAATTGCTCAATGTTAGATGATACAATATACAAGATAATAGCAAGGAACAAAATAAGCTTTAAGTCTTTCCGTCTGAAATTTAGTTACACAGATTTCTACAGTTCTAGAATTATGTGGCTCAGATATAATCAAAGTAATAATATGACCCTAACCACAAAGGCAATGCTATGAACACTGGGATCTATTTAATTAATTTCTTTGTGAAAAACATGGCAAGTGATATAAAGTATTTCTGGCAAATTTCTATTACACTTTGAGAAACAAAGAAAACATTCTAATTTTTTTAAAAATAAAAACAGTCTAAAGCTTTAAATATTGTTATTTACTAACATTTTCATAAATGTAAGGGAATTTCCTTGTAACAATGTTCTTACTCCTTTTTCCTTTTTTTATGTTAATGGTGAGCCTGATTGGCTTTCTGAATTAATTTCAATTTTTTCCAGTTCAAAATACTGTAGTTCCATTTTATCAAGCTGAGATTTAAAGATCATTTTTCTTCTACTTTCAAGCATTTATATTCTTTCAAATATTATCAAAATAAAGGTTTATTTTATTTTATTGCTTGCAGGAAAAAGCCACACTTTTCTAAAATCCTAAGCAAACATTTAGAAACATATGGTAATTGAAAAAAATCATAATCTGGCACTATAGTAACAGCTTGTTTATGCAAGAGGATTTTGCGATTTGAATATTACTTGTCATCTGATCTGGCAAGAAGATGTAATATCAAATATGTACTTTATTTAGAAGAGACACCGCCCGTGGTTATGTAAAGTAATTCAACTTATGTTGAGCTAAAGACTGAGTTCTAGTTGAAATGAATATTTTGTAATAAGGCATCTCCTTGAGGTTATCAAAATTACAATTCATAGTAACCATTTTAGAAAGAAACATTATATTGCATTATCCAATTGCTACTGCATCTATTTTGGAAAAATGGATTAATATTTTATGAGTTTTACAATGTAGCCTTCATGTCAATAAGTTGCATTACTCTCTGAGCAAGTGTATAAATCATCATTTATAAATCGATTCATATTTTAATATGCCAGAGGGTGGCTATTGAAAAGAATACTATGACAAATCAGTTTGTGAATTGAATAATCATCACTTAATTTACCCCTTTGGATACATGTGGAAAAATGTTTGTTAATCTTTCTGAGTTCAAAGCACACTGTGGATCTAGAAATTTTGCACACTAACTAGAAAGAATTTGAAGATTGAAAATAAAATCAGACAAGTTAACAGTGATTATGCAACCATCACTATTCAATTTTAAAAGGAATGGGTGGTGAATATATGCCAGCAACTCAGATATCATGTTATTTATTTAACATCTCTTAGAAAAATATATCTGTGTAAGTCCAACAGTTTAGTGTCCTAACCATAGGCCACAATTCACTAATAAGTGTCAAGACCCCTAAGGCCCTGGTCTTGGTTGCCGCAGGAAGGAACCAGGTAGGACGCGGATTAGAAATACAAGCTTGCAGGAGGCGCCTAACCTTGAATGCGGGTAGCCCTGAGCAACCGCTGCAGTAGCCTTTTGTTTTCTTTATTTTTGTTCATTTTTATTTATTTATTTATTTTTGAGACAGAGGCTCAAGCCGTTGCCCTGGGTAGAGCGTCGTGGCGTCACAGCTCACAGCAACCTTCAACTCCTGGGAGTAGCCTTTTATTGAGAGGATACATGGCCGGTGAGGGGAGTATTACACCATGACAGCGTGGTTAAAGATTGCTATGGGCTCAGGCTCTTTCTCTGCTAGGAACACCAACAGATGAATTGCCCGAGGGTCCCCCACCCAAGTCGCAAATCATCTTGCTCAGAGGTGGTTTGGCTCTCCGTGTATTCTACAAATAAGGCAATGTTTTTTCAGGGTCCATGGGATAATCATTTGTCCTTGCTTCTGTTTGCTGTGTTATGCCTTTTCTTTCTTAGTTATAGCAAACTGTATCCTGTTCCATAGCACATTGATTTGATTGGCCAAGCAATCTTCTATTTAACAGACATTACAAGTGTAGCAAAAACACACTGTTTACATTGGAGATAAAGCACTGAATGGTTTCCAGTTATACTTGTATTACAGCCTACAGATTGAGGACCATAACCAAAATTTTTATGGGCAATATATGACAATCAATATATTCCTTTAACTGTGAAATGGCTTCTGCTTCTCAATTAGTATCTAACTAAAATCAACATTCACAAACCTAAGACAATCCTTATGGAGATTAACCTTGAAATTTTAGAGAAAAATAAATGGAGGGCAAATATAATTTCACGAAGAACCTATATATTGTTTTGTAAATTATTATTAAAATATGATTGAATAGATAAGACATATCTCTGTACAACTGTATGTCTTCAAACAAATAATCAAACCTACGGTTACCTGCTGTGAGAATATCGGATGTCTTCTCAAGTATACATGCAGAAATATGATTGCATCTAATGTACCGGCAATTGAGATTACTTGAATAAAAGTAACATTTAGGCTTTGTCCTAAAATCTGCATAGTGGGAAGTTTCTCCTCTCTTTGAACCTAGGCTCGGCTGAGACATGGTTGGCCCATGAGATATTAGCCAATATGTAAGCAGAGGTGAAAAAGTACTTAAGAAACAGAGCTTGGTCTCTGGCTGGACATGGAGTTCTGATATCATCACAGAGACACACTGAGCCAGCGAGGGCGACATGGTGAGACTTTGTCTCAAAAAAAAAAAATAAATAAATAAAAAGAACTTGAGGCAATGTGGTTGACAGTGGGCCAATTGTAAGATCTGTGAGTGAGACTGTACCCCAGTATATGGCCCTCATAAAGCCCTCACCTGACCATAGAGATCAGCTGATTCAGCTTAGACTCAAAGAACAAACACCTGCCTCCATAGAATAAAGAAAATGCTACAGATTAGTTGTTTTAAACCCCATGGTTTAGGGTAGTTTGTTACACACCAAGAGTTAACTGATGTATATTAGAGTCAAATAGACAGCTATAATTCTAGGGTGATTATTGGCAATGTTTCCTTATAGGAATATTGACATTTTCTGTCACTTAGTTTCCTATTCTGTAAAATAGGGTAGCTAAAAATTATCTTAGAAGCTTTGTATATAAATTACTATATAAGAAGATTTAGATCTTCTGTGCTACCCCTGGAACATAGTAAGAATATATATATTTTTTCATTATCTTTATTTAAAAAATTCGGTAAGTTGAAAAACATATTTAAAAAAGAGGAACAAAATCATTTAAGAAAAATTATTAAATTTAACTATATGGATATTCAGATACTTTCCATTCTGGGAGTTAATCTGGATGCTTCAAGGATTGTAACAAAACAAATGTATGGAACTGAAACTTGGTAGTGACCTCCCCCAAAATTTGTCCAACCAATAATATTGGACTACTATACTCTCAATATAAATATTGTCATATTACTATACTGTTAGCATAGGAGCTGTGTCAGTCTGCTTATGCTGCTGTAAATTAATACCCATGGTTGGGCATTTACAAAGAAAATAATTTTATTTGGCTCCTGATTCTACAGGCTGCATAGAAAGCATAGCAGCAGCATCTGATTCTGGTGAGGGCTGCAGGGACCTCCCCTCAGGGCAGGAGGCAGCAAGAGAGAAAGAGCAGAGGGAAGTGGCAGGCTCTTTTACTTTTTTATTTTTTTTATTGTTTGGGATTCACTGAAGGTACAAAGAATTAAATTATACTGATTGCAGTTGTCGGGTAAAGTCCCTCTTGTAATTGTGTCCCTCTCCTAAAAGTTGTGCCAGACACTGTGACCCCCACCCACTGCCTTCTCCCCTCTCCCTGATACCCTCCTTTCCCTACCCCACCCCTTGTATTAGATCATCTACTGCCTTCCTGTTAGAATTGAGTACATTGAATTCTTGCCTCTCCATTCTTGTGTTGCCCTACTAAAAAGAATGTGGAGCAGCACCTGTGGCTCAATGGGTAGGGTGCTCAGCCCCATATACCGAGGGTGGTGGGTTCAAACTCGGCCCCAGACAGCTAAAACAGCAGTGGCAACTGCAACAAAAAAAAGCTGGGCATTGTGGTGGGCACCTGTAGTCCCAGCTACTCGGGAGGCTGAGGCAAGAGAATTGCTTAAGCCCAAGAGTTGGAGGTTGCGGTGAGCTATGACGCCGTGACACTCTACTGAGGGCGACTGAGACTCTGTCTCAAAATAAATAAATAAACAAACAAACAAACAAACAATGTGTTCCACTGCCATCCAGGTTAATACAAAAGATGTAAAATCTCCATCTTTTTAATAGCTGAATACTATTCCATGGTATATTTCAGGCTCTTTTAGATAATCAGTTTTTGTTACTGTGAAGTTGTCAATAAACTATTCATGAGTGAACATGACCCAAACACCTCCAACACTGAGAACCACATTTCAAAATGAAATTGTAGGGGAAAATATCCAAACTAGGTATAGAAAACTAAAGCTGTGTACTTAAGAAAAAAAAATGGAAGGCAATTTTATGGTCATAGTTACAGAGAGTATTCCCCCAAAAGGGCAAAAACTAAATATGAATATACGAAATCATAAAAATACTTGTAAGTTTAATTTTTAATTTAAAGGCAAATAACTGATTGGAAAAAATAGTTTCAAAAAATTATTAGAGGAAGTTGTTTATTAAGCATCCAAATTTTTTATATGCCTGCCATATGTCTATTATAATAATAGTTCAGAAGAATCTCATAAAAACTGACACAAACATGAGCAAGTTTATAATCAAGTATTTATGTGTCTCATGTTTTCATCAATTAAATCCATGTATATTTAGCGTATTAAGTGTGTATAGCACATCAAGCTCTGACATAGTTTCTGGATATTCAGTGGCAAAGATAAAAAGCACAGCTACTGCTCTCGAGGAGATATGGGAGGAAAGAATCCATGTTCAATGATAACATACCAAAATGCAATGAAGGAAAATGGGGATAATTATTATAAATGCTCAGCAACAAAATGCTGTAAGAGTTATTAGCTCCAGGGCAACATAGGCGAGGACACTGAAGATAGATTGGCTAATGAGCAATAAAGATAAAGTTCACAGAGAGGGACTGAAAGGGAATTTTCAGCACACAATTAGATGTCCAGTAGAATGCACCTGCAGGAAAAATCAGATAAGCGTTGAAAACTAAAACTTGATTAATATTGTCAGTTCTTTTCATTGTATACAGAGAGCTTTGTCATATTTTAAGAAAATGTTCCCTAGTTTATATGAATCTTTTGAATGGAGCAGATTTACCTCTTCCACATTCTTCTGTGATAAAGTATACTTCAGTATTAATTTTTCTTTTTCTTAAAGAAAATCTCCCATAATCAGGGTCCTATATTATCAGAGTTACTGGCATCACTTTTCAGTCTATAAAGCATTGCAAGAATTCTGTGTGCTGGTAATTTACCCTCTGAATTTTCACAGTAAGAAAGGTAACTTTAGGGGAGAAATTAAGTTAGAATTCTGGCAGTCTCAGAAGGTAGTATCTATGTTGTAAAACAGAGGATGCCTTTTGTGTTTTTGTTTGATTTTGGTTGAATAACAGATTGTGTATTTCTGAATTAGGGGTGGTTGGTAAAGCTGAGTCAAAACCTTGTCTTATCTGTCCAGCAGTTTATGTTTGTTAACAATTTCCCTGGTGACACTGGTGTTAACAGAGACCACACTTAGAGAACCACTGTTCTAGTTAGTGAAATTTTTTCTTAGACATTTATAAATGTTTAAATGTCATGTTTTTATTAAAGAGTATGGATTTAGCTTTCCTTCAGTTGTTTCTTGGGAAATATTTTAATAAATATTTAGATGATCTACATGGGAATGATAACTTCCATGAACATAAACTAGAAATGGGTACAGAAATAGCACCAGCCTTAAATACTATATTTATTTATTTATAAAGTGATAAAGAAAAAAAGCATAAAGCTTAATGTAGGAGTAATTACCTGGTTGGGGATGAATCAACACAGGCTTCCATTATTGAAATACTTTTATAAGTCCTTAAACATGCATGTCTTTTGGAAGTTACTATCACTTAGAATAGTGTTAGATAATTAACACTTAATTTAAAATATCATTTGACTTCAAAAATGACCTCAGCGTATAGTTTGTTTTTTTACAAATCTCTAGTTTGTAAAACCTAGACTTACTGAGTAATTGATCAAGGTACTTTAATTTGCCATTTTCTGCTACTTTTTTTGTAAGTTTCAAAATATGTTGGAGCTTACATTTGGATTATTTCAACAATAAAGTCAATGCCATCTTTAAGCAATCATTCTGAACTTTTTAATGAGATTTTTGAACCGTTCTATAATCTACCATCTAGTGTTTACCAGTCATCAATAAATCCAATTGACTGAAGTACATAAATTTTATAATGTTCTGACTTCTGGTTGGCTTTCAAAGATTTAGCTTGATTTTATATGAAATAATTTTGATGTTCAAAGCATATTTACACTAGTTACAATGCATTTAATTTCATTCCAGTTAAAAACGCCTTTAGAAGCATTCTTTCCCCCAGACTATATTAGAGTGTGTCTCCCTATTGAGAACAACATGAAGGACAGAGGGGGTTTTAGTAATTTATCTTACTTTACTATCCTGCGTCAATCTTCTATTTGAGCTCCTTTAACTCAAACATTTAGTAGAATCATAGATAACTTCAATGAAAAATGTCTTAGACATTGACTCCCTGAGATAGGCTTTCTGTTTCAATATGGAAATCTTGGTTGGAGTTTGCATGATGAAGAAAGGCCAAGTAAACATGATCCCTTGAATATTTTAGGCACCTCACTCATCCTGCTCTAGCCCTAAATGAATGTCGTATTTGTTACCTACTGCTGCCTAACAAATCACTTCAAATTCAGTGGCTTAAAGGAAAATAAACATTAATTATCTCAGTTTCTAAGAGGCATGAGACACAAATGCAAAAATATGGATACCCAAATTTAAAGTAGGTGGTTTGGGATCCGAATTTCTCCTGTGGTTTCAGTCAAGATGATGGCCCTGACTGCAGTCATGTGAAAGCTTAACTTGGGTTTGTGGAACTCCTTGCCACATAGATTCTTTATTGACTGGCAAAATAAGGTAAGTTCTCTGCAGGAAACTCAGACTCTCAGCATTTTGATTTCTCCTTATGGAGCTGGCTTTCTCCAGAGCAAGTCACAACAGAAAACAGAGGAAACCACGATGACTTCAAAGGCCTACCCTTGGAAGTCATACTTTGTTATTTCTGCATTAACCTGTCTTTTCCCCTTCTCCACTCTATTTAGTTTGAGGGAGACTGAACAAGAGAATGGATACCATCTCAAAGAACAGCTACCACATACTGCAAGCAAAACCATAGGGAATTCTCTCATTCATCATAATTTTGTGGTCAAAGGCCAGGATATGACCAATTAATATTTTTCCATCAATTTTGCTTACTTTTTGAGAATGAAGATGGATTTTCTATGCCTACCTTTCTCTCCCCAGAAGAACTTATCCTATTGTGTTATTTACTCCTGAAGTTTGCTTACTGTGTGCCCTTTTTTTCCTCCAGCCTCTTTTTTTGTTAGGGAATATTTTATTAGGCTAATGTATTAATGTTCATATATTAGTAAATTCTAACACACACAAGAACAGTCTGGAGGATATCATTTGTATTTGAATATTTCAAATTTTATTAAAGAATAAGTGAAACACTCAGGTGATCAATAGATATTCAACTACTCATAAACATTATCATAATTATGTTTAAATTTCAACTCAGCTGGTAGGTTTACATCAGCTACCTGATCGTAGGAAACTCTGGGATTCCATATTTTCATTCATACAGCATTCCTTTCCCTTGAAGCTAGTAACTATATTGTTTCTCCAAAGTATATTTTATCTATAATTATAGCTTCAACTATTTTTTATAGACTATCTTTGCTCACTTATTCAGACTTGTCTCCTGAGCTTCCAACCCAATTTTTAATTGCCATTATGTCCTGAAAATAGACTTCAGTTTGGACTCAGATAGACATATTATAGATTTAGATAACAACCTTATAACTGTATTAACATTTTGCATTTGGCACATTCCTAATAACTCTGAGCCTCAGTTTTCCTTTTGTATAATGAAAATATTATTACTTTCTTAGCCAATTCATGGTGAGGATTATAGATTATAAAGCATGACAGTGTTGTCAACCAGAGGTGATTCTGTCACCCAAGGCACATTTTGCAATGACTAGAAATATTCTTTGTTGTTTCTATGGCAGCTGCAGAAGAGAGGTACTACTGGTATCTACTGTTAAGATAGTAAGTGCTATCAACATGTTACAATGCATCAGGCAGACTTCCAAATTGGGATAATTTTACATATTAACTTGCTTAGGCCACATGCTTCCTAGGTATTCGGTCCAACATTTTGGGGGTGTTTCTTTGCAGATGTTTTTGGATAAGATTATCATTTGAATCAGTAGACAGAGTGAAGAAGATTGGTTACCGTAATGTGGGTGGACCTCATATCAGTTGAAGGCATACATAGAATAAATAGACTGAAGCTCCCCTGAGTAAGATAAGTTTTCCTGAATGAATGCCTTTGAACTGAGATGTTGGCTTCTTCCTGCCTTCAGACTCAGCTGAAATGTTACTTTTCATAGATACTGAGTCTGCCAGTCACCCTCCAGATTTTAGAACTTGTCAACCTCCATAACTGTATACCATATACAATCGAGTATAAGCTGACCCGAGTATAAGCCGCCCCCTTAATTTTACCCTAAAAACTGGGAAAACTTAGTGACTCGAGTATAAGCCGAGGTGGAAAATGTAGCAGCCACTGGTAAATTTCAAAAATAAAAATATATACCCAAAACAATTACAATAATTGAGGAATCAGTAGGTTAAATGCTGATACCCTCACATCAGATACAGCTGAAGCTCTGTTTGGACATACAGATGATGAGGAGGAG
>CAUYPK010120815.1:0-45278 GCA_963574355.1 Loris lydekkerianus
ATGTGCCTGTCTTTCTAGAACACAGACAGAAGGAACAGTAGCCACCTGGGACCTGTACTTTTCGTGGCAGTGGCACGAGAATAATAAGGGAAATTAAAACATGTGATGATCTTTATCCATGTAAACATGAAAGAGGTAAAGAAGGGGAATATTCTGGCAGCAATGTTCTCTGAAATTTGGTCATAACAGAAATTGCAGCTGGATATAACAACTTTATTATGGAGTAAATTTTCTATGTAAAATAATTACGTAGAAGATATGTTTGTTTACCTAATGGCTCTTATGTGCTTTTGGCCATTTCAGATTTTTCACAGTACTGACATAAATTAAAATGTACATTTACTTCTAACAGCCTTTATGAGGATCTGGTTTGTTTCCCAAAAGAGTCATACGTTTTCAGGACTAATTCTGGTCCTTAATTCTGGAAGTGAGAAAGTAGTATTTTTTTATGTCATTAATTACTTTTCTACTCTCATTGTGGTGATTCTGTTTGTCTCTTCACAGGTCACTTTTCTCTGCAGCAATATCATTCATTTTGAAAGCTTACGAACAAGAACTGCAGAAGCCTTAAACCTGGACGCTGCGTTATTTGAACTAATCAAACGGTGTCAGCAAATGTGTTCATTTGCATCACAGTTTAACAGTTCAGTGTCTGAGTTAGAGCTTCGTTTATTACAGAGAGTGGTGAGTCTTGAGTTTTGTTGGGAGTATAGAGACTGATTAAAAGAAGGCCAGTGTCACACTATCAAAAAATCATTCTAATACATTCCCTCAGTTTGCATGTATTGGGTGGGTACTATATATAACAGATTGTTATGAGGGGTATCCAGAACTGATTAAATCTTGCTCTTCACACTCAAGGAACTTAATGTTTATTTAATAATATAACAAATGAAATAGTGAAAGAATTCTCAAAGACACAACCACAGTACTATGGAAGTTTAGAAGGAAGGAGAAAAGTGTATAGCAAATGTTTCAAATGCACTGAAAATAGAGTAGTAGAAAGCTTGTGGATGATGAATGTTGGAAAGGTCAGTGAAGTTCAGAAATAGCAAATTGGTAAGTGTGGCATCTATATTTTGTGGAAAGGCTTTTTTACACTGTGTATTAGAAAGCTCTGGGTCATTACTTTTATTCAGTGTGAGTTTGGGGACCTGGATGCCAGTCATTTTGTCATTCCAAATAGATTTCTTGACTTAAACTTTATAAGCATTATATCCTATATAATTATGCAGAAAAGTTAAAAATCTGAATCTGTATTTCATAGATTATTGAAGTTATTTAGTACTGTTTTGTAGGTAATTAATTCATGACTTTGCAGCTAAGGTTTTCTGTGTGTAAGCTTGAGTTACTAAAATCTTTCAATAGTGATGCTGAAGAAAGGACTCATATTATTTCAGCTGAAGCTTAAAATCACATTACTGTAAAAAAACATAAATTAAAAATAAAATAAAATCACCTTACTGTTCTGTTTAGGACACTGGTCTTGAACATCCTATTGGCAGCTCTGAATGGCTTTTGTCAGCGCATAAACAATTGACCCAGGATATGTCTACTCAGAGGGCAATTCAGACAGAGAAAGAGCAACAGATTGAAACAGTCTGTGAAACAATTCAGAATCTGGTTGATAATATAAAGACTGTGCTCACTGGTCATAATCGACAGCTTGGAGATGTCAAACATCTCCTAAAAGCAATGGCTAAGGTGAGTATCAATCTTATCTGTCACCCTCAGTAGAGTGCCGTGGCGTCACACAGCTCACAGCAACCTCCAACTCCTGGGCTTAGGCAAATTCTCTTGCCTCAGCCTTCCAATTAGCTGGGACTACAGGTGCCTGCCTCAACGACTGGCTATTTTTTGGTTGTAGTTTGGCTGGGGCCAGGTTTGAACCCACCATCCTCGGTATATGGGGCTGGCGCCCTACCCACTGAGCCATAGGTGCCACCCCTAAGATTGATACTATTGACATACATTTACTCTCCCTCTTTTATAAAGTTGCAGGTAATTTTATTTATGGAAAAATAGTGACATTCTGTAAATAAAAAGTTTTTATTGTCTCATCTTTTGAGTTGTAACTGAGTTAATTTCATCACTATTTTTAAACCAGGTAGTATTCTGAATTTCATATGCAAAGAAATTGAGGCTTTAAAGGATTCACTCAATGTCATTTAACTTGTAATAGAACTAAGATTTAAACCAAGTATGAATGTTCAGATCTCCAACCTTTCTTTTCCTCACCACCTGTACATCCAAACTCATATATAGTTTGCCTCTCAAATTAAGGATGAAATGCCATGTCTTCCCTTCTACACAGTCTAGTTACTAAGTTGAACAAGAGTGAGATCCTGCCTCTAAAAATAGCCAAGCGTTATGGTGGGCACCTGTAGTTCCAGCTACTCAGGAGGCTGAGGCAAGAGATTACTTATGCTCAAGATTTTGAGGTTCCTGTGAGCTATGACACCACTCTACCAATGGTGACAAAGTGAGACTCTGTCTCAAAAGAAAACAGAAAACAAAACCAGTAAATGCAGTAGAACCTCTCTTGAATTGACCACCTAAGGGACTGTAGCACACTGGTCAATATAGGGAATGGGAATGGTCAACATAAGGAACTTGGCCTACTGCACTGATACATATGTGTGGTGAATGTGAATGTGTGGTCTATAGAAAAATTAGGTCAATTCAACTATAAAAGTTCTACTGTAATTTAATTTTAGGGTTTATTTTTACTTAGAGGTATTTTTTTCATTTGTTTTTTCTTTTGGCCAGGGCTGGGTTTGAACCCACCACCCTTGGTATGTGGGGCCAGCGCCCTACTCGCCGAGCCACAGGCACTGCCCAGGTTTGTTTTATTTCGTATTTTTGAGACAGGGTCTTATTCTTTTGCCCAGGTAAGAGTGCCTTAGCTTTATCATAACTCACTGTAACCTTGAACTCTTGGGATCAAGCAATCCTCACAGTGAAGCATCTCAGGTAGCTGGGACTACAGGCATACACCACAGTACCCAGCTAATTTGTGAATATTTTGTTAAGACATGATCTAACTACTTTGCCCATGCTGGTTGTGAACTCTTGGCCTCAAGTATCCTCCCAAAGCGCTGGGATTACAGGCAGTCATGAGCCATCATACCCAGACTACTTTGAGGTTTTTATTTGGTGGTAAAAACTAAGTTCCTGTAGAAAAGAAGTTGAACTGTAATAAGTAGATTAAACACACTGAAATTTGAAACACTTACTGCCTCTTAATCAGCAAGTAACTGAAGCATAATTGCTAATGAAAAATATTTTTCTTGATCATTAATTCTAGGATGAAGAAGCTGCTTTGGCAGATGGTGAAGATGTTCCCTATGAGAACAGTGTTAGGCAGTTTTTGGGCGAATATAAATCATGGCAAGACAACATTCAGACAGTTCTGTTTACATTAGTCCAGGCTATGGGTCAGGTTCGAAGTCAAGAACATGTTGAAATGCTCCAGGAAATTACTCCCACCTTGAAAGAACTGAAAACACAAAGTCAGAGGTAAGAATAGCTTTCCTTACAGCCAAAATATATCAAATGTAAGCAAAAAATCTGATATAATAAATTTGTTTTTCTTGACTTAATTTTTTCAGTTTTGGTCGTATTTTTGTAAGTTGTTATCTGGAAAGCATTTCATAAATGAGCCATTTTGTTTTGTATTTCAGTATCTATAATAATTTAGTGAGTTTTGCATCACCCTTAGTCACTGATGCAACAAATGAATGTTCGAGTCCAACGTCATCCACTACTTATCAGCCATCCTTTGCTGCAGGTATGAGAAAAGACCTGAGTCTTGATCTTATACTAATCTACACCTAGATGCTAAGATGTTTAATTAAATATAAGTGTTTATATTAAACACTTGAACTCTGTCATACTATAAACTCAAACTGGATAGATTTCAGCTTATTTTTTTAAAATACTCATGAGAGAGTTAAAATGCCTTCTATTCAAACACCGTTTATGATTTTAAAATACACGTCTATTAGAGAAATGTAGAAAATTTGTAGTTCCACCTCACATAGAGGTAAAAAATGACTGTATTTATTGATTTACTTCTCTATGTGCATGGATACATAAACACATTGGGACCATTCTGTGAAAGCAATTTTTGTTGCTTTTTCTCACTTATTATTAAACTAATACTTTGTCATTAAATAATCTTTAAAAATGACTTAATGGCTAAATTTAATATGCCATTTTATGACAGTTACATTAGCCTTTATTTTGGGGTAATTTGGGTATACAGAGGGTGCCCCCAAAATGTATGCACATTTTAAGGAAGGAAAAAACTACTAAAATTGTAATACTCAATATATACTAATAACAGAAGATGACTACAAATAATGTTTGACTTCTGCAATTACAAGAAGTGCTTCTAGTGGTTACCACTGGTGTCCATACACTTCACATTACAGCGAACTACTGCTTAAGCAAGGCTGTGAGACCTCCTGGATCCTCCCTTTGTCCACATCACACATAGCATCATGTGTCTCAAACTTAACCACAAATGCTATGTAGGAACATGTGCAATCAATTAGGCATGTTGGAAGTTCTGTTGCATACTCAGGCTTCCACTTTCATCCTACTTCTGCAACATTCTTGAATTTCAGATACCACTTCAAAACAGTCTTGCATTCCTCCAGTAACAACTGTGCTTCTGCCATTGTCTTTGTCCTGTCTGTCACATGGTTACGCTAGCATTCATTTGATTAATACCATCTTTAGAGCGAGCATCATACCACACATTATTACCATAATTCAATTGAACTTTGTAAAGTAATACATAGATTATGTTTCTTAAAATGTGTAGACATTTTTGGCACCCCCAGTATACGTTTTTTGGATGCCAGAAGCTAGCGAACATTATGGTACAAATTAGTATCTCAATGTCTGTTTAGGATATATTCTTAGGAGGACAATTGCAATGTCAGAGGGTAAGGATTTGTAATTGATTATTTAACATGTCATTTATCACCACCACCTGTTCTCCTGTCCTCTATCTGTTTACATATTAATTGAACCATTAACTCTTTCTCTGTAGCAGTCCGGAGTAACACTGGCCAGAAGACTCAGCCTGATGTCATGTCACAGAATGCTAAAAAGCTGATTCAGAAAAACCTTGCTACGTCAGCAGATACGCCACCAAGCACAGTTCCAGGAACTGGCAAGAGTGTTGCTTGTAGTCCTAAAAAGGCTGTCAGAGACCCTAAAACTGGAAAAGGTACTTAGAATAAAAATGTCTCAAATTTGTATATTAAATGGTAGTTTGACTTACATGTGTTTTCATTGCTTCACAGCTGTGCAAGAAAGAAACTCATATGCAGTGAGTGTGTGGAAGAGAGTGAAAGCCAAGTTAGAGGGCCGAGATATTGATCCCAACAGGAGGATGTCAGTTGCTGAACAGGTGACCATTTTTGAAACACATTTTAATGCTGCTGGAAAAGTGTAGGTTTAAAGATGCCTGCCACCCATTTCTTCAGTGGTTCATCAAGAATAAGGAACTTAGGCCGCGCATGGTGGCTCACACCTGTAGTTCCAGCGCTGTGGGAGGCTGAGGCGGGTGAATTGCCTGAGCCCGGAGGTTCGAAACCAGTATGAGCAGGAGTGAGCCAGAGTGAAGCCCCGTCTCTACCACCACCACCACCACCAACAAAAACAACAACAAAAGAATAAGGAACTTAAAATCTGTTTTCAGGGATTCAGAAGATACTAAGTAACACAGCTCTGGAGTTGTCAAGTATTCACCATTTTACTCTTTACTGTAAACTGTTAGGACTTTCTTTCTCCTCCCCCAGCTCTCTCTTAACCAGAACCCCAAATTCAGAACCTTTCTAGTCCCAATTATTTCCTTGGGTGTCACTGGACATTTGTCTGAAATCGTTATTCTCAGACTTTTTTTTTTTTTTTTTTTTTTTTTTTTTTTTTTATACAGAGTATCAAGGTGTTGCCTTGGGTAGGGTGCCATTGAGTCGTAGCTCACAGCAACCTCCAGTTTGGGCTCAAGTGATCCTTTTGCTTCAGTTTTTCTATTTTTAGTAGAGATGGGGGTCTTGTTTTTGCTTAGGCTGGTCTTGAACTTGTGAGCTCAAGCACTCCACCTGCCTGGGCCTCCCAGAGTGCTAGGATTATAGGCATGAGCCACCACTATTGGTCTATTCTGAGATTTTTAATTAGATGTATTAATATTAAATGTATAATAGCTATTCATTGAAAAAAAAAATGTTAAACGAACAGAAAAAATGTAGGAATGCCCATACACTTTTTACCTAGACTCACCAGTTAACATTTTCCTACATTTGTATCATTCTTTGTGTATGTATATATACACATGGTTTTTCTGAACCATTTGAGAGTTAATAGACATCCTAACACTTCATACCTAAATACTTCAGCTTTTGTCTCCTAAACAAAACATTGTAGTGCTATAACTGTTACATAATTGTCAACTCAGGAAACCTAACATCGATGCAGTAGTACTAGTATCTAACATCACTCCATATTCACATCTCTCCAATTATCTCAGAGTGTCCTTCATTGCTCAGCCCTCCTTGCTTGAGCATTGCTCCTCCTACTCCCTAGCAAGATCTAGTCAAGGCTCATCGTGCTTTTTGTACACAAACAGTTGCTTCTCCACTTTAGGACAGGGCCATTCCCAATAAGCATATTGTAAGTTGAAAATGCATTTAATACCTCGATAACTTCATCATGAGTAGAAAAACTTTAAGTCTGAACCATTGTAAGCCAGGGACTGACTATCTGTGCTTGTCCTACTTCCTAGTCTCCTTACTATCTGGAGGAGTTAAGAGCCTTCCCCTTTCCCTCAGCGTTTTTGATTTGTCTAAACCACTTGGCATGCAGGATGTGCCTTAGTCTATATTCTGCTATTTTCCTTACAGTTCAATTCAGATTTAACATTTTATTGCAGGAATGTTTCTTCAGTGATGTTTCTTTCTCGGTATTTTACATCAAGTGACGCATGCCAGTTTGTGCCACCTTTGTTGAGATTAAGTCAGATTTGGTCAAGAGTGGTATCCTCCTGATTTTACCATTACAGCTATCCTTTTCTTCTCCTATAAAGTAAAATTTGAGATTATGAGTATCCTATTTTCCAATGCTTTGGCATCCACAATTCAGATATATTTTATTTTATTTTCTGAGATAGGGTCTGTCTTTGCTGATTGAGCTAGCTTGTAGTAGTGTCGTCATAGCTCACTGCAATTCCAAACGCCTGGGCTCAAGTGATAATTCCTTCTCTAGTCTTCTGAGTGTCTGGGTCTGCAAGTGTGAGTGCCACACCAAGCTAATTATTTTACATAGAGACTTGTTTTCACTATTGCACAGGCTAGTCTCAAACTCTGGGCTATAAGTCATCTTTTATACGACTTATATTATTGTGCAGGAGTTGTACTTAAACTCTTCTTGGGCAAGAGTTTTTTTTTTTTTTTTTTTTTCTTCAGAGACAGAGTTTCACTCCCTTGCCCTCCATAGAGTGCTGTGGCGTCACAGCTCACAGCAACCTCCAGCTCTTAGGCTTAGGCGATTCTCTTTCCTCAGCCTCCCAGTAGCTGGGACTACAGGTACCCGCCACAACGCCCAGCTATTTTTGTTGTTGTTGTTGTTGCTGCTGTTGCTGCAGTTTGGCCGGGGCCGGATTTGAACCCGCCACCCTCAGTATACGGGGCCGGCACCCTACTCACTGAGGCACAGGTGCCGCCGCGCCCCCCACCCCCATTTTTTGAGACAGGGTCTCACCGTGTCCGTGTTGGTAGAGTGCTATGGCATCATAGCTCACAGCAACCTCCAACTCTTGGGCTTAAGAGATTCTCTTGCCTCAGCCTCCCAAGTAGCTGGGACTGCAGGCACCCACCGAAAATTTGCCTGGCTTTTTTTTTGTTGTTGTTGCAGTTGTCATTGTTGTCTAGCAAGCCCAGGCTGGGCTCTAACCCACCAGTTTTGGTGTATATGGGCGGCACACTACTCACTGAGCTACAAGTGCTGAGCCGTTTTTTATTCTTTTTATAAATAATTGTGTCAAATTTGTCAAAAAACAAAAGATGGCCAAGTGCAGTGGCTCATGCCTGTAATCCGAGCACTCTGGAAGGCCCAGATGGATGGATTCCCTTAGGAGCTTGAAACCAGCCTGAGTAAGAGTGAGACTCCCTCTCTACTAAAAATAGAAAAATTAGCAAGATGTGGTGGTGCACACCTGTAGTCCTAGCTACTTGGGAGGCTAAAGCAAGAAGATTACTTGAGTTTGAGGTTGCAGTGAGCTATGATACTACAGCACCCTACCCAGGCTGACAGAGTGAGACTGTGTCAAAGAAAAAGAAAAACAAAGCAAAACCCGAAACGTAAAAGATATTCTGAGTCAGAGATGTCTTCAGAAATTTTCTAGTAGTTTAATGGATTTATGTGCTTTTCATATTTTTATGGTAACTCTCCGTTTTTTTTAAAGAATACTTCGCTATTGTGCTTTTTTTTTTTTTTTCTTTTTTTGAGACAGTGTCTCAAGCTGTCGTCCTGGGTAGAATGCAGTGACATCACAGCTCACAGCAACCTCCAACTCCTAGGCTCAAGCGATTCTCCTGCCTCCGCCTCCCAAGTAGCTGGGACTACAGGCGCCTGCCACAATACCTGGCTATTTTTTGGTTGCAGACAGCATTGTTGTTTGGTGGGCCTGGGCTGGATTCGAACCCACCAGCTCAGGTGTATGTGGCTGGCACCTTAGCCGCTTGAACCCAGGTGCTGAGCCGCTATGGTGCTTTTTATTATGATAGTTATTTAATTTTGTATGAAAGTTAAGGGGTTCACCGAGTAGCAAAAGTCTAGAGTCCTTTGCATATAACTTTAGGCAGAGCTTATAATTCAGAAGATATATATTGAACATTTACCATATAATTGAACCCTGATGGATGCTCTGGATATAAAATTGATTATGTTTTGCTGTAAAAGAAAATTTAACTGAATCAGAATCAGTGGACATTTGTTAAGCATCCACTGTATTCACAGCCTGTGTTGGGCTCTTGTTGATACACCGCCTAAGTGGTGACTGGTGACTTTCGGTGTTCAATTCCAGGAGCACATATGGGGTCAGTATGGTTCTCTTTTCATTTAAGGAGGCATAAAGATTCACAGGGGTGGTGATTTTCCCAAGACACCTCTTGTAAGCTATGGGTTTATGGGAGAAGCCCAGTTTTACTTACCTTTTCTTTCCACCATAACAACTACACATCCTTTGGGTAATTAATTTGGGTGATTAGAAGCTTACTTTTAATTAAATAATTCATATGTGAAGCATGTCCTTCAAGGTTTAAGTGGCTTCTATAAATACCATCCTGTCTATTTTTATAGGTTGACTATGTCATTAAGGAAGCAACTAATCTAGATAACTTGGCTCAGCTGTATGAAGGTTGGACAGCCTGGGTATGAATGGTGAGACCATAGATGCGTCTGGTTAAACGAGGTCAGACATCCACCAGAATCAACTCAGCCTCAGGCATCCAAAGCCACACCACAGTCGGTGGTGATGCAACTGGGGGCTTACTCTGAGGAAACCTAGGAAATCTCGGTGCACTAGGAAGTGAATCCTGCAGGACAGCTGCACTCAGGGATACGCCCAACACCATGGCCTGCAACCCCAGGGTCAAGGGTGAAAGAAAGAAAGCTCACCGCCTGAACACGGAGATTGTCTTTCTGCCACAGAACAGCAGCAAACGTGTCAGGAGGTTAGCTGCAGAAAGAAATCGGGATGCCGCGGAGCACAGAGTGATTCGGAACTCTATTCCACCTGACCCTGTGTGTACAATCCAGGAAAAAACAAATCCCGCTCAGAAACAGAGAAAACTGGGGCCGCGAAGAAATCACAGCCAAGGAAGATTTGATGCACTCAGATTCTCGTGTAACACTTGTTGCTTGGCAACAGTACTGGTTGGGTTGACCAGTAAGTACAAAAAGTCTGTGTGATACGAATTTCAGAAATAGACTGAAAATGGAGAGCTATGTAACAGATACACTACATTGGAAGAACTTCTGAAATGAAGGGAAAAAACCACCCCATTGTTCCCTCCTCCTACCTACCAGTTACCCATTCCCCTTTTACCTAATCTAGTAGATTAGCCATACTTCAAATTCACTTTTATTTCAATCCTTATATTTCATATGCTTCTGTCTTGATGCTGTTAACAACTTGTATTTAGATTGATAAAGAGAAATTTCTCCAAAACCACACATAACGTGGAAAATTCAAGGATTGTTTAAAGGTCTGGTAATCACATACAAAATGTAATTCTGGTTATTTAAGTCATTTCTGTGATTCTATCATGTACAGTTTCCAGAATTGTCACTGTGCATTCAAAAGTAATGAATCTAACAGACATTTGATTTAATGTACACTCCCCTTTGCTTATAGTGTGCATATATTTGGAGGTCATTCAAATTTTCCCTTTTCTGTGATTGCTGTAGTTTCTTTCATAGAAAGTAGCTAATCTTATGTAACCTTTTACCTTTTTAAAGAACCAGGATAGAGTACCTATTAGAATTTTACATTGTTGATGACAGATTAACAATAAAGTGATGTTCTGGTGGAGGTAGAGTGAAATGTTTTTTTAATTCAGTTTTTTCATTTGATATTTTTAATTTGCACTTTGTAGATTAAAAGTGCTTTAGTTTACCTGGCATTTTAGGACATGTACATGAAACATCAACAAAGTGAGGTTGGTCCACCAACATCTTTTATTAAATTCAGTTATTGAAATAGTCTGTGAAGTGCTTTACTTTTTGCACAATTTTAATAGCTTGCTGTTTAGTAATACATTATAGTGAATTCATGATCAAGGTTTCCTTAAATTTAGCATTGCAATTCAGTACTGAGTGTGTAAGCTAAGTTGTTGATCCAAAATAAAAATCCAGACTAGGTAGGATTCTTAAAATCAAGTATCAGCTCAAAATAGAACACAATTAAAATCTTAATTGTTTGAGTACATTTTCCCTGCATTTTAGAGATTAGGATAGTGGTCAAGTTTTCTAGTTGCCAGTCTTTACAGACGAACTTAAAAGGTATTAAGGAAAAATTCCACATAGCTCTGGGCCCTTTCTGTATTCTGATTGCCACATTAATTTATAATCTTTAAGTACCTGTGAAAGAATGCATTTCAGTATCGGTGCTTTCTTAATACTTTAACAAGTATTGCAAGAAAGGTGGTATTTTTGAATACCACACGTCCATCAGCAAATTAAGGAACCTAGCGCATCAAAATTTATTTTCTTCATTTGTTTTGAACCTTATCTTCACAATCGAAACAACCTAGCTGGAATAATAATGCCATATTGTATTTTGCACACTGCTTTATTTCCTAGAGGCTCTTGGAGCTATTATATTCAT
This sequence comes from Loris lydekkerianus, assembly GCA_963574355.1. Lineage (NCBI taxonomy): Eukaryota > Metazoa > Chordata > Mammalia > Primates > Lorisidae > Loris > Loris lydekkerianus. The sequence continues at coordinate 11,402 of CAUYPK010120815.1, forward strand.
CAATTACCTCTGCTGTCTCAAGATTAAAGTCTTTTTAACATTCTTTATTGTTGTAACAAGGAAAAACTTATCACAGTGCTAAAGCCAGTTCACATTAGTTTGTTACAACTGATAGTATTCAGAAATTGCTTCTTCTTTGGTAAACAAGATTGAAATAGGGGGATTTTATTGCCTGTATTTTGAGGCATCAGAGGTACCTGGCACCTTTATCTAAGCGTAAGCAAAACAGCTTTATTTCAAAAACATGTGCCTCTGGTAAATTATCCATCACTTTTACTTTAAATGGTCCCTCAGAGTAACTTGGCATATACAATGGAAATCTGGTTGCGTGAGGCAGATATGAATTACTGATGGCTTCGCAGTCTTGCTCTTGACTACACTCTGGACAAGATCCTACTTTGTACTGTTTGGCTTCCTTTAGGAAGTTATTGTAAAAGCAGCCATTTTGAACATTTTAAAGAGACCTCATCGGTTAGATTGAGAAGACTGGGCTACATTATAGGGATTAACTTGTAAAATAATGTGAAGTTAAGAGTGCTGAGATGAGAAGTTACACATTCTCAATGACACAAAATACCTGTGGAAAACCAGGGATCCTCCTATTTCTCACCCTTCCTCTCTTCTAAGATTCAAGGGGTACAGAGTAACCTACAAACAACCTCTTCTATTCAAAGTACTCTTGGAAATTGAAGTTAATTTTAAGTGTTCTGTTGCCTTGAATTTGCTAGAATTGCCTAGTTTTTAGTTGATTTCTCTGCTCTGCTGTGGAGGCTTAGTGTTTTGGGAGCTAATTTCTCTTTTACTGTTTCTTTGGTGTGTCCTAAGTTTCTCATTAATTTTGGTCTTGAGTTCTTAATATAGGCTGCTAGATGATTAAGATTCTTTTGTGTCTGCCACTTGTGGTGAGTTCTTGAGACGTGAGATTTCTGTGTGTGAGAACTGATAATCAGGCTCTTGATCTGTGTCTGGAATTGTTTTTTTAGAGCCTAAACCCTAAGTTCAGGGTGAGGGCTTATAATAGAAAGAAAAACTTCATCACTTCTGCCCTTAACACTTGCCTCTAAGCTTAATAAGTAGTTTTCTTAATACTGTCCAATGTTTGGTGTTATCTGCATTATTTTTTGTTTTGTTTTATAAATTGTGGTTGTTCAGATGTGTGAAACTTAAGGAAAGAGCCATTTAAAAAATGCCGAACAGGGCAAAGCAAGTACAGCCAAATATAAGAGTTGATGTGCAATCTTAGGTCCTTTTTAACCTGGGGTATTATAGGCTGTACTTTAAATTGAAAAGTCTTCCTTGGCCTATTTTCCTCCACATTTTTGTAATTACTCTGGGGGGCTTGTTTTGGCAGTACTAAAATCAAAGGAGCTGGTTCTTCTTTTCTCCCAGTTCTTTTCATATTAAAGAAAGCACCTACAATTAGCCTGTTAGTCATATTCGCATACATCAAATATCAATGAATGCTTAGCATCTTTATATTACATAAAAGTAGACGAGTATGAGAACCAATGTTCCATTTTCATATCTTCTTGAGCTTGTAAAATGCCAGTAATTAGGACTTTTCCCCCTTTAAATCAAGGAGGTAGAATTATTAAGCAAGTGTTAACTTAAAGGTGGTAGGTTTTGTTTTCAATATTTGGTTAGTATTTAGAAAGATTCCTTCTGTGGGGAAAATTTAGTAAGTATCTCAAATTTTTCCAAATGTTGGGGAGGGGAAAATTCATTGTATTATGAGACCCTATGAATTTGTTGTACTTTTCCTGCTTTTTTAGGCCTGGATAACAACCTCACCAAACTTAGTTAATAGAAGGGCAAACTGACTCTTGACTATTGGCTCAAGGATTGTAGAACTCGAACCACTTAGGGTCCCTTTCTTTCCATGGGAATTTGGCCTGGGCTACTAGGAAAAAGCTGTTTGTCATGCTAATTTAAAAATGTCAAACCATTAGCTCAATTTTTAAAAATGGTAAACTTAAAAGTTGCATGTTGTTCTGAAATGTAGACTTTAAAAAGAATGGTTTTTCTTTCAAAACAGGCTGATTAAATACAGTTTTCCTTTTCCTAACAGTTGAAGTTTCAGCTCCTCTTTGAAGTTATTGTGCCAGTTATTTTTCTGGTTTAAATTTCCCTTCTATTTCCAACTGTAATGTCAGTGGCAACAACATCATACTTGTTAATTTACTTTTTACCCTTATTGTAAGAGCAAGTTGCGTTGAACTGAATCTTCCTTGTCCTCGTAACATGTATAAATAGTGGCTTCTCTGTACAAAAGGTTGTAATGCCTCTTGATGGGTATAATTTTGTGATTGTATTTAAGATTAAAAGTTGAATAAATCACACCAGCTTCCTGAAAATGTTCAAAATGCATCTTTTGGAAAACAAAAATACATGCCAACTTTGTGCATATTTGCATTAATATGGCAAAGATTGTATGAAGTACTGTTTTTCAAAAAATAAAGATTCAGTCTCAAAATCTAAGAGCATTTAAGTTCTGAATTTATTGGTCAAAGTAGATTTCAGAACACTTAGTTTGGAACCTAGGCAGCTTTTTTTTTTTTTTTTCCTTTAAAATACTAATGCCTCAAATTTTGTTAAAAAACTTAATTCTCAAGAAAGTGATTATTTTAAAGTTCTGTTGTATTTTTGAACAGCATTGGAAATTCTACTTCCAATAGGAAAGTTCTTAATATTAAGGCTCAATTTATTAAATTTAATTTTGGCAGTATTTAAAAACAAAATTTCTGCAGGCCATTATTGATACATGCATTCTCTGGGATGCAAAATCCATTAATGGAAAATAGACACTGTCCAGCTTGGTTTAATATTTTGAAAGCTGCATTTGTTCCTGCTAGTTTACGTTAAGAGGATTTATGTTAACTGCTTAGTCATGTGGCACATTTCAAAAGATCACATCCTGTGTTTCTAGGAGAAAAACAAAGCTCTAAAGAAAGCTACATTATGGGTTGGTGTTTTTAATAATTAGGCCAATTGGAAATTTAGTGAAAGACTTTTAACAGTGCTCCTAGGCTCTGAATTTAGAGATTGATCTGGGAACACATTCTTGAAAAACTACATTGTGGAGAAACTGCCAGTCTAGTTAATTTTTCACCTACCTTACTTTCACAAGCTGGTGTTAAAAAGTATGCCTTCTGTACACAGAGAACTTGAGTGAAAACCAGATGTAGCAAAAGTTGATTTCCCAAAGCAGAAATATGTCAGTTTTGAAGTCTGATAAGGACTTAACAGCCCTTCTCAGCTTTGTGAAGTGCACGTTTTTGTGTCGAGGTTATGCACCCAGGGCTCAGTGTATTCACTAAGTATATGGCTACTGGTTGCTTAGCTCCTTTTGTCCTAAAGAGGTGGAGGAAGGCCTGCTCCTCAACTTCCATAGTTTATTCGTTTTTAAGACAGTCTCAAACTGTTGCCCTGGATAGAGTGCCCTAGTGTCACAGCTCATAGCAACCTCCAACTCTTGGGCTTAAGTCTCTTGCCTCAGCCTCCCAAGTAGCTGGGACTACAGGCTCCTGCCTTAACGCCCGACTATTTTTTTGGTTGTAGTTGTCATTGTTTTTTGGCGAGCCCAGGCTGGACTTGAACCTGCCAGCTCTGGTGTATGTGGCTAGCGCTCTAGCTACTTGAGCTACAGGCCACGAGCCCAACCTCTGTAGTTTTAAACCACCTAGTTCTCCCCAAGTGGCTGCATCTTACCTACACAACCTATTTTTTTCCACAACATTCCCAAATGTGGCACTTTATGGAAGAGTTGTCTGCCTTTGCAAGGAAGGCATTTTTTTTTTTTCTCAAGTGTTTTGTGCCTGGTCCAGATGCTTCCTCCTCTCTGCAAAGATCTATGGCAAATTTGACACCTTTTCATGAAATTCACAATGTTCCTGCCCTTTCTCAATTTTCTTCCAGGGAGTATGTGGTCTGTTGTAGCTATGTTCTCTCCTGTTTCTTTATATGAGTTCCCTGAACTTTTTTGAGGACTTAGTAATTAAGAAATCTTTTAAAAATAAATTTAAAATTAAATGGTATAATACAGATGACTACAAAAGGACGAAAGACTTGTAGTTAAAAACTATACAAAGTGATAAAAGGTTATAAGTTAAAAACTAATCTATTTACCTGAAACATCAGGCCAGCATTTGACATGATTTTGTTTAGTACTGAATAATGAAAATCAAATCTAGAAAAGAAAAATGTCTCAAAAGAGCTCCTAAATTGGTTATGAATTTCATTGCTTATGAAAGAGTTTACATCTTCTCACAACCTGTAATGCAAGAAAGTTCACATCAAAACTAATTCACAAGGGACCTTACGGTTTAAAAGGTAACTGAAGTGCGCACAAAGAATTTTCCCTAAAACCCCCACGTAAGTCATTTTTCTAAGTCATTCTTCACACATTCACAAATTGCTGGCAAGGCCTTCTTCCTATTGGGTAGACAGAAACTCAGTGACATCGACATAAAGAGCTCTGTTCACGAGTGACCAATCTGGGGCCCGGCCGCGGCGGAGCTGAGCGTCACACGCCCCAGTCCACCCTCCGCCGGATGGTGCGTAGCATATTTCTTCCAGTACTCAAGTTTGCAGAGAAGTTTCTCAGCTGCTTTTAAGATCCAGCCACGGGTACGAAAGTTACCGGGGCGGCTAGGCCTGAGCAAACCAGACCGACAGTTGAACCGCTTCCGAAGGCCCTCGGCGGGCGGGGCGTCGCGCAACACCGCGCGCTTATTGGTCACTCTCCGTCCCCGCCCCCCTCGTCTGGCGAAGTCTTTCTGTCCTTTGACCTCCATTTCAAGCCATGCGCTGAGCGCCGGTTGGTTTGGCTTCCCTTAAGCGTGGACTCCGTTCACCCAATAAGGAGCGAGCTTCGCGGAGGTTGTCGGGAAAGGCAGCTGGCCTATATAAGCGGCCTGCGGGGCGTTTCCTCGCGCTGGGATCGCGGTGCGTTCTCGGCAAGCAGGTAGAATTGGAGGTTGGCTCACGCTCGCTGAGGTAGCATCTCAGGGACGATGGCGGAGGGCGATAATCGTAGCACCAACTTGCTGGTGAGTCGTGGCGGCCTGTTCCGAGGGAAGCTGGCTGGGGGCTTCCGGACTTTGATGGGCATCGGGGGCAGCCACCGCGGCCTCGTTCCTACCACTTACGGCCAGCCCGGCCCTTCTCCCCGGGTTCTGGCGCAAGCCTACCCCTTAGGCTTTTGAGCAGCCCCTGGGTGTCAGTCACTAGTCGAGTCGACCCCTAACCATCCTCTGGGGGTGAGTGCCACCGGGCCAGGAGGGCGCGTGATTAGTCACAGCGAATAGGGGTTGAGGAGGAAGTTGAAGAAGGGGACCTTGTAACAAGCCTGGGGCGCGACTAAGGGTGAAGGGTCAAAGGGCCGCTGGCGAGAAGTTATATGACTTGGCACAACTTAAAATGGCAGAGAAGCTGCGAGCTTACCTCCGGGAAGTGGGAGTGGGATCCAGCTGGAAGGACAATAGAAGGCCCTGGCATTTGTCTGGAATTTGGAAGTCGGGGTCACAAGGCGACTGGAAACAACTTTAGATTAACCAGCAAGGATCTGAAGCAACTGCAGTGAGGTGGTGTCATAATCGGACAAATTTTATTCATTACAAATCTAAGCGCACCATCTAGGCAAAATTCCTCCTTCCTAACCCTGGAAAGGCAGGCCACACGCTAACAATGAAAAGAGGAACCAAAGAATATAATTTGGGGGTTTTGAATTTCCAAGAGCCGGATGCGGACAAATTAAGTGACTTGGTAGGGCAGTTGGGATTGTGCCTGATTTTTCACTCGCATTTGTTTTTAAAAATGCATGGCTTCTCCCCAAACACACACACTCTCTCCTTCTCTATGGTTAGCTCTCAGCGTGGTTCCTTTTAAGAAGACAGAGGAACAAAGAAGTGGCCCAAGCCCTATTGAAATGACAGATTGTGGTTGAGAGCTCCTGATCCCAACTCAACTATTTCCAGCAGAGCTGTGTAACTACAAGGCGAGCAAGGCCTTTGGTTTGGGATTTCTTAGATTCAAATCTGTTAACCTCTGAATCTAAATTTCCTCATCTGTAAAATGGAGATAGTACAATACCTTCCTTTCATGGTTGTTGGGAGGATTAATTGAAATAGAAGCATATAAGATACTAAGAGGAGTTTCTAACACATCGTAATTTATTATATTAGGCTTCAGATATAAAGTCAGAAATAAAGAGGTCCACCTGAGTGACTAGCATGGCACCTCTTTGTTAAGATTAACCTTTCCTTGCATTTTTCTCTTGGTTTTTTTTTTTTTTTTTTTTGGAGACAGTCTCACTATGTTGCCCTTGGTAGAGTGCCATGGCATTAAAGCTCACAGTAACCTCAAACTCTTGGGCTTAAGCGATTCTCTTGCCTCAGCCTTCTGAGTAGCTGGGACTACAGGTGCCCACCACAGTGCCTGGCTATTTTTTGTTGTAATTGTCATTGTTGTTTAGCAGGCCTGGACTGGGTTTGAACCCACCAGCCCCCAGTGTATGTGGCCAGGGCCTTACCCACTGAGCTACGGGACACCTAGGCTTTCTCTTGGTTCTTTAAAAAAAAAAAAAAAAAGATTAACCTGCCTTGTCCTGCTTTTGCATATTTCCCAGTGTTGACATTTATAGAGACATTTGGGTTTCTTATTCCAATTTTCTTCTTTACCAAAATCAGGTTGCTTTTTTTTTTTTTTTTTGCCACCTTATCTCATACTAGGATCCAATTTTTATTTTCAGAAAAATTTGAAGTCTAACCAAAATGTCCTCAAAAGTGGTAAGAAACACTATATTGAGGAAATATATTGAGCTTAAAATGCCACCTATAATTTGGTAAAAGTAGTTTTTCTTAACTGTGCCATGAATGCCAGCATCTAAGTGATACCATTACGCAAAGAGCTATTTTAGAAATTGAATGCTGTTTTGGGAAAGGCTTTACTAATGGATTTGGAAGTAAGGGTTTAAATCAATTAAATAACAAAAATAACACATCAATGCTAACCACCAATTAAAGTAATCTTACTTGCATTAATACTCTGGGTGCAGCCATATAACTTCCGTGCATGATTTTGGGAAAGTTAATAAACTTATTTTGAGTTCATTTTCTTTAACTATAAAAATAATGGTTATGTTACATCATGTATGTAAAAAATATCCCGGAACTTGGACTTGCAAGATGACCACCCCCATTGGTTTCCATCTTTGGTACTGAAGTTGCATAACTTTTCAGTACTAGCTTGTTTAAGAATGATTTGGTTAAGAGGTATTTAACATATTTGGTGCCTTAGAAGAATTTAACTCTATGAAGCACAAAATTGTTGAGCGTGGTTAAGATGGTTGCTTTAAATGCTGACTGTATGCAGGCTGCAGAGACTGCAAGTCTGGAAGAGCAGCTGCAAGGATGGGGAGAAGTAATGCTGATGACGGATAAAGTCCTGCGATGGGAAAGAGCCTGGTTTCCACCTGCCGTCCTGGGTGTGGTTTCTTTGGTGTTTCTGTAAGTGAGCTATTAGATTGATTGGGGGTGGTGCTGTTTTTTTTTTTTTTTTTTTTTTTTTTTTTTTTAATTTTCATTCCACCTGAGAACAGATTTGTTTTGTGCTTGTTATGGATAAAAGCTCAAGTGATACATAACCTCCATTTAAATGGAAACACCTTTAGTCTTTGGTAATACATAATCCATAAAGAATGCATTTTCTTACAAGTAATTCTTCTGGTTTCTAGAAATCTATAGTACTTACGTAAACTTGGTGACCTAATACAATTGAATAAATCAGTGACTCTCAAAACTTCTTAGCCTTGAGATTACACAGGTAGAAAGTATTGAGGACCTCAGAGAGCTTTTATCTATTAATAATTACATTGACTACTGCAGTTGGGGTATCTACATGTTGTAAAGCCTTTGGAAAACGACTTGGGAGAAAATTAGAAAGAAAATGGGAAACATGTTTAAGAACCAGTGGACTAAGTAAAAAGTTAAATATCTTTAACTAGGAATGATGATTAAGTTTTTCTAATCTTTATTTTTTTAACAGGATTATCTACTATCTAGATCCATCTGTTCTGTCCGGTGTTTCCTGTTTTGTTATGTTTTTGTGCTTGGCTGATTACCTTGTTCCCATTCTAGCGCCTAGAATTTTTGGCTCCAATAAATGGTGAGTGGCATAATGATTTGGCAGTCTAATTCTGCGTAGTTACTGAACCGGGTGGTTGTGATTAGTATGCTGCAATGAAGCGTAGATGATTGTAGCCATCAGACACCTAGGGTTTTTAAATTTATGTCTTCAATGTGAAGAATTCCATGCCTGCGTCTTTTATGGTCAACCATTTATTTTGACCTTTTATTTTTCTGAGACAGAGTCTCACTATGTTTCCCTCAGTAGAGTGCCGTGGCATCACACCTCATAGCAACCTCCAACTCTTGGGCTTAAGCGATTCTCTTGCCTCAGCCTCCCAAGTAGCTAGGACTACAGGCACCTGCCACAATGCCGAGCTACTTTTTTTTTTTTTTGTAGTTGTCGTTGTTTGGCAGGCCTGGGCTGGGTTCTAACACACCAGCCCCAGTGGATGTGGCTGGTGCCCTAGCTGCTGAGCTGTAAGCGCCGAGCCTCTAACTAGACTTTTTGATTAAAGTGAAATTGTTTAAAGGTAATGTTTTAACAAGAATTACAGAAGTCATAATGGGTTTTTCATATGTACATTTGTATTTTTATATTTCCATTGATAATTTAAAATGGCATAATATCAATTTCACAAATTATTTTTGAATGAATATAAAAATAGTAACTGGCAGGTTTTTACCCACATTCATTTAGCAACTATTTATTAAATGTTAATAATACTTATGTCAAGCACTGTTTTAGGTACTTTGAAATATTTTGACTTTTAAAGATGTTGTGTTTTTAGCCTCAGCAAGACAGATATCTCTATACAAATTAAGTATTAAAAAAGTAGCTGGGCTTGGTGTCATGTGCTTGTAGTCCTAGCTACTTGGAAACTGAGGTGATTGGATCACCTTGGGTGACAGGGCACTAAAGAAGCACCCTGTCTCTTCAAAAAAAAAGATTCCCTGGGGTGACACCTGTGGCTCACAGGAGTAGGGTCTGGCCCCACATACTAGAGATGGTGGGTTCAAACCCTGCCCCCGCCAAAAACTGCAAAAAAAAAAAAGATTCCCTTGTGTTAAAGGCTGAGGTGTCAGTGGTAGGTAACCAAGTGCCCCAGAGTAGGATCAAACTGTGTATGTATGTTTCTTATTGATTCTGTTTATAGTGACCATTCTTTAAATGGTTGTTTATGAATTCCTAAAGTTTAGTTAAATAACAAAGATACTATTGAAAGTATTGTAACTTCCCTCTGACATTTTGAATTTCTCACCTTTGATTCAGATTAGCTAGACTAGTAATAAGCCAAATGTTGGAATAGGTTTTTTTTTTTTTTTTTTTGAGAGTCTCACTTTGTCACTCTTGGTAGAGTGCTGTGGCATCATTGTAGCTCACAGCAACTTCAAACTCTTGGGCTTAAATGATCCTCTTGCATCAGCCTCCCAAGTAGCTGGGAGTATAGGTACCTGCCACAACACCTGGCTTTTTTTTATTATTTTTTAAGAGATGGGGGGGTCTCACTCTTGCTCAATCTGGTCTGGAACTCCTGAGCTCAGACAATCCACCTGCCTTGGCTTTCCAGAGTGCTAGGATTACAGGCGTGAGCCACAGCGTCTGGCCTTGTAATAGATTTTTTTCCTTTCCAGCTACTATTCCACAATACTTGTGCCTTTAGTTTATTTCCCATATAATGGCAAATCATAAGATAATTCTGTAAAAATAAGAATTTTAAATGTGTACTTTATGGATCTTTAAATTCACATACGTGGGGGGAGTTTGTTTTAAATAATGGGATAATTAACCATATTTGTTCAAGATGTTTCCCTCATAGCAGAAGGGATTAATGTTAGGAACTGTCTTTTGAATTGTTTTTCACTTGTAGTAATGAATTAATGCTGTTGTGTTTTGGACAAGTGTGCAACTGTGCAATGTAACAAATTTAACAAAGGGGAGCAACCATTGGCCTTGACTTTGTTAGCCAGATGACATTCTAATCAGCAAATTCATAATTCCTGGAGGAAAGTTTTCAGAAATAAGCCTGATAATTTCATGATATGTGACTCGGTTATCCATAGAGCACATTTTATTTTCTGATCAGAGGGAAGAAAGAATACAATGTTGCTTAGCCACAATCTAACTAAACTTGATTATGGGCACAATATAAGATCTAATTGTTTATAGAAAGTTTCAGGGCTGGGCTGTGCCTGTGGCTCAGTGGGTAGGGCGCCCCATATACCAAGGATGGCGGGTTCAAACCTGGCCCCAGACAAACCACAACAACAACAAAAAAATAGCCGGGCGTTGTGGCAGGTGCCTGTAGTGCCAGCTACAAGAGAATCGCCTAAGCCCAGGAGTTGGAGGTTGCTGTGAGCTGTGTAACGCCACAGCTCTCTACTGAGGGCGATAAAGTGAGCTAATGTCTCTACAAAAAAAAAAAAAAGAAAAAAGACTCTTTACAAGAAAAAAAAAATTAATTAATTAATTTTAAAAAAGAAAAAGAAAGTTCCAAGGCTCAGCAGAAATCCTCTTTATCTTGTCACTGCAGTTTTTTTTTTTGTTTGTTTTTTCAGACAAGAGTTTCACTTTACTGCCCTCGGTAGAGTGCCATGATGTCACAGGACTCACAGCAACCTCTAGCTCTTGGGCTTCCGCGATTCTCCTGCCTCAGCCTCCCGAGCAGCTGGGACTACAGGTGCCCGCCACAATGCCCAGCTATTTTTTGGTTGCAGTTCGGGCCCGGGCTGGGTTTGAACCCGCCACCCTCGGTATATGGGGCCAGCACCCTACTCACTGAGCCACAGGTGCCACACGTCACTGCAGTTTTTTAGAGAGGAGGGTTGGAAGATAGAAGGCACACATTCCTCAACATAGGACCTACTTCATCATAGCAAAGACAATATAAAGGCAATTTTTAAAAAATTTTTTTCATTGTTAAATCATAGCTGTGTAATAAAGGCAATTTTATTTTTCATCAGAACCAAGAAAAATATTATAGATACAGAGGGTTTTCTTGGAGGGTGTTGTTGGATATTAACTATTGTCCTGGTTTTTGATGATACAGGGCGGCCATAAAGTTTATGTACAATTTATGTATTTATTTTTATTTATTTTTTTGTGTGTGTGCAATTTAAATAGTTACAGCTTTATGGCCACCATGTATATTTCCTCACTGGGACTAAATTATGAAGAATTTGGATTTGAGCTGTTCATTTCTACTGTGGCATCAACTGCATGAAGCCCAGTGAGGGTATTATGCTTTGGATGCTAGTAGTTATTATCTTACTGAAGAATGCTCACATACAACCATTTGTTGGGAGTCTGATGAGCTACAGTGCAGGATTTGTTGAATTTGAAAAATAAGAATGACAAAATCAAACTGGGCTAATTTCTGCATGGCCCATGGAAAACTTGAGTCTTTTGTTATTATCCATAACCAAGTATGACTTAAGAGCCATAGATTAGCATTTCTTTAATAATTAAAAATATTGGCTTGGCACCTGTAGCTCAAGTGGCTAGGGCGTCAGCCACATACACCAGAGTTGGTGGGTTCAAACCCTGCCCGGGCTGTCAAACAACAATGACAACTGCAATCAAAAAATAGCCGGGCATGGGTGGTGCCTGTGGCTCAAAGGGGTAGGGCACTGGCCCTATATGCCGAAGGTGGTAGGTTTAAACCCAGCCCCGGCCAAAAACTGCAAAAAAAAAAAAATAGCTGGGCGTTGTGGCGGGCACCTATAGTCCCAGCTACTTGGGAGGCTGAGGCAAAAGAATCACTTAAGCCCAAGAGTTTGAGGTTGCTGTGAGCTGTGATGTCACAGCACTCTACCCAGGGCGACAGCTTGAGACTGTCTCAAAAAAAAAGGGATAATAATTAAAAATATCTATACCTACATACTTCTTTAAGTAAAAATTTAGTCCTGTGCTACAAGAGGTATCTTAATGGGGCTGGGTGCGATGGTTTACCTCTGTAATCCCAGCATTCTGGGAAACCACGGTGGGTGGAGCATTTGAGCTCAGGAGTCTGAGACCAGCCTGAGCAAGAATCAAATCCTGTCTCTACTAAATATAAAAAAAACTAGCCAGGCATGGTGGTGGGTGACTGTCATCCCAGCTACTCAGGAGGTTGAGGCAAGAGGATTGCTTGAACTTGGGAGTTTGAGGTTGTTGTGAGGTATATTGATGCCCTGACACTCTACCCACGGGGACAGAGTGAGAGTCAGTCTCAAAAAAAAAAAAAAAAAAAAAAAACGGTGTCTTAATGGTACATTTTTTCACCTGCATAAGATAATGGTGAACCATTTCTTTTTTTTTTTTATCATTCTCTTTAGAAGATAGCTCTTTAGGATCCAAACCCTTGGACCCAAGAGTTTGAGGTTGCTATGAGCTATAGTGATGCCATAGCACTCTGCCCAGGGTGACAGAGTGAGACTCGGTTTCAAAAAAAAGAAGACAGTTCGTTCTTTAAACATATATGAGAGGATAGTATATTTATGTCTATAATAGAGCTTGCTTATAGCAAAAGGAAAATTCCTTTTTCTAGGACTACTGAACAGCAGCAAAGATTCCATGAAATTTGCAGCAATCTAGTAAAATCTCGACGCAGAGCTGTGGGCTGGTGGAAACGCCTCTTCACACTAAAGGAAGAAAAGCCTAAAATGGTACTTTTTCATTTTGACTTATTTGAGAAAAGCAAAATTTTGAGATTGAGTCAATCTAACTTCATTGTAATCCAATGATACCCTTTTTGTTTTAGTAGTTATAGTGTGATATTTATTATTATCCATTGGTTTAACTCTTAAGTATGTTCATAAATATTTATCTGTATTAATTAGACTGAATTATTAGAAGTTAAAAGTTGTCGGCTTGGCACCTGTGGCTCAAGCGGCTAAGGTGCCAGCCACATATACCTGAGCTGGCGGGTTCGAATCTAGTCCGGGCCCTCCAAACAACAATGACGGCTGCAACCAAAAAATAGCTGGGCGTTGTGGCAGGTGCCTGTAATCCCAGCTACTTGGGAGGCAGAGGCAGGGGAATCGCTTGAGCCCAGGAGTTGGAGGTTGCTGTAAGCAGTGATGCCATTGGCACTCTACCCAGGGTGACAGCTTGAGGCTCTGTCTCAAAAAAAAAAAAAAAAAGTTAAAAGTTGTCATGTTTTTTTCCCAGTAAAGGAAAATTTTTCTGCTGCTTTTTCTTACTGAACTAGATCTAAAAGCCATATACTTAGCTTGGCATGGAGGCACATGCCTGTAATCCTAGCACTCTTCAAGGCTGAAGCAGGAGAATTATTTGAGACCAGGACTTCAAGACCAGCCTGGGCACATAGCAAGACCCTGCCTTAACAAAATAAATAAAAATTAGCTGGGCATGGTGTGCACCTGTAGTTCCAGCTGCTTGGGAGGCTGAGGCAGGAGTATCTCTTGAGCCCTAGAGTTCAGGGCTATAGTGAGCTATGGTATGATCACACCATAACAGTATAGCCCAAGCGACAGAATGAGACCCTGTCTCAAAACAAACAAACAGAATACTTAGACAGCATCTTTTCTCCTCTTTCAGTTTCACAGGAGGTTACCATGTGGAATTATTAACTGAAGGGGGTAGTTTATGTAATAAAATATTTCTCATATAGAATTGTAATTACTGTAGGAAGAAAAGTATCCAAATTCTATAAAGTAGATCTAATGGAATTTTCTTTTATAGACTACATAGGGTTTTATAGACTACATGTTTTTAAATCTAAGTATCTTTAAATAAAAGTGATAATAAAAGCTAAACTAATTTCCTGGGTGGTGCCTGTGGCTCAGTGGGTAGGGCGCCGGCCTCTTATACCGTGCGTGGTAGGTTCAAACCTGGCCCTAGCTAAACTGCAACAAAAAATAGCTGGGTGTTGTGGTGGGCGCCTATAGTCCCAGCTACTCGGGAGGCTGAGGCAAGAGAATTGCCTAACCCCAGGGGTTTGAGGTTGCTATGAGCTGTGACGCCACAGCACTCTACCCAGGATGACATAGTGAGACTCTGTCTCAAAAAAAAAAAAAAGCTAGGATGGCGCCTCTCGCTCATTGAGTAGGGTGCTGGCCCCATATACTGAGGGTGGCAGGTTCAAACCTGGCCCTGGCCAAACAACAACAACAAAATAGCCGGATATTGTGGTGGGCACCTGTAGTCCCAGCTACTCAGAGTCTGAGGCAAGAGAATTGCCTATGTCCAGGAGTTGGAAGTTGCTGTGAGCTGTGTGACGCCATGGCACTCCACTGAGGGTAATAAAGTGAGATTCTGTCTTTACAAAAAAAAAAAAAAGCTAAATTCATTTCCAACCTTTGAAGCAAACTCATTTTTGTTTGACAAAAAATCATGTATATTTAATACATATTTATAACGTCCAACATGATGGTTTTATATACATACATTGTGAAATGGTGAAACAAACTCTGAAAGTCATGCCACTTAATCTGTTTCTGGCAGTTGATCGGTTCTTCTTGTTTTCATTGTTAGTACTTCATGACCATGATCGTTTCTCTTGCTGCGGTTGCTTGGGTGGGACAACAAGTACATAACCTGCTTCTCACCTACCTGATAGGTAAGTCTTTGTGCAAAAACTACGGGCACATCCTGGCAAGTGAAGTCTAACAATAACTTAATCAGCGAATATGAGAGTATTTCCCCACCTTGAGGCACCGATCAAGGAACCGTGGGAAAATAGAAAGATGACTGAGACGCAGGTCCTTGTTTTCAGGGACTTTGTGGTCTTATGGGATGTGAAGACATAATAACCAAGGTAGAAAATAAATGTGCAATAGGTAAAAATCAGCAGTGATTGTTAACTGCGGTTGAAGAGGGTGTGAGAGTGGAAGTTTCTGGGGATAAATACCAGCAGCAATAGTGGATTTCATATTGTTTCCTCCTATTAGAATATCTGATAGTCTGAGAATCTCCCTTGTCTAAAATGTCTTTTAGAGTTAGCCTTTAAGAAGTTAACTGCCGCCTCCTTAATTTTGTTTGTTTATTTTAAGTGACTTTCTTACTGTTGCTTCCTGGACTTAACCAACATGGAATCATCTCGAAGTACATTGGAATGGCCAAAAGGGAGATAAACAAACTTCTCAAACAAAAAGAAAAGAAAAATGAATAATTCATCTGCTTTATTCAGTGTGATAATGGGATGTACACTGTCCTTGGGAACAGTTTCTATTATACTGTCTGGAAACTAAAATGTTACAAAAGTAGCTCTTTGCCTCTCCCTCACTCTGCCCATAGATAATAGAAATTTAGACTCACCGTGTATGGCTAGTGTCTTCTCGTCCAGTGTAGTTGGGTACATTCTCATCCGTTGGGCTTAAATGAATAACTCATTAGCAAGTATGAGTTACTTTGATTTTTCTCACCCAGCGTTAATTGAATTCTTTGAATTTTAGACACCTTCATTTAAAATAATATGGTGGTGAACTTGACTTTAGTGTGGTTAAAGTGACCTTGGATAATCGTTGGAGCTGATCTTTGCTTTAGTTAGATACAGGGAAGTGGTCTGTGGCTACAGGAAGCTGGTTCTACTGTCTGCTTTCACAGTCTGCTTGAAAAACTGACTTCAGGACCATAGAGGCCAGGTTTACCACTTCTGATGAAGAGACCAATTACGATTCATTCCTCATTCTGTTTCTTTGCTGTGAGAGAAGAATCCCCGTGATTCTTCTCCCCTATTAATAATTCCATTATCTAGCATGTGTAGGTCTCTGCCTTGTGCAAAACTTAGCAATTTGTAGGAAACATTGGTCTTTTCTCCCAAATGAGGAGCTCTGACATGCTTAGAGCTCTTGTCCCCCTGCACTAAGACATTAAGTTAGTAAATCTGTGAAAGTTTTTTAATAGTAGACTTTCAAAAGATTCTATTTAGGATTTTTAGCATACTTTAGATTTGGCATAATATACAGTAGGTTAAAACTCAAATCTTTGACCTTTACTCCAAGACCATCCTCCAGTAAAGGCCAGAAGTCTTCTATGTTTAGTTAAGATTCATTTCAGTAGGAAATAATCTTATCTGACTAATTTTTGAGACCAGAATACACCTTTAAAGGTAATCCTCAAAATTCTCATTTTTTTGTAATTATCTGGCAATTTTCAGTCCCCATAGGTTTGGCATAGGAAATAGTGGCTACACTGGTGTCTGACTTTTGTCCTAGATATTTCTCTGAAAAATGCAAGGGCTGTTGTTAAGAGCAGACTTGAGGTAATAATAGTTGGCCTCTGGTCTACTTAGATTTTGCAACTCCTTGGAAAGCTTATAATCACTTTTTTCTTCTCAGTAGCTAGAAATTTAGAGTAGCTGAAATCTGTAGGAATGAACCTCTGAGGGCCAAAAAATGTGACATATTTGGGAACAAGTCTTAAACTGATTAGCTGTAATATAGTTTTGTGAATGTATTGCACTGATGCTGTAAAATCTGTACCTTGTGGTATATCTGTCCCTTTTACATGTTATTATCTCCCCTTTCAATACCGCTGTAAATGGTAGTACCCATTGTAGCATATGTTTGATTGTTTTTTTAATGTTTCATGTGAAAACTACTTAACTTTAGATTTGCTTCCTCATTGTAAATAAGCCCATCTTCCTATGCATATTTTTTATGTATACGTGTTCTACTAATTCTTCTACTTTGGCAGTTTTAATCCTGTATTATTTCTTCTACTTTGGTTTGTGTAAAAGGGGGAAATAAAAAAACCTGGAATTTTTTGTGTCCTACTTTCTTTCTATCTTAGTCAATGTAATGTTTACACCACTGAATTTAAATACCTATAAGGTACTCTCTTAAGGCTGTGTGCCCATAGCTCACTGGTTAGGGTGCCAGCCACATGTACTGGGACTGGTAGGTTCGAACCCAGCCCTGGCCTGCTGAGCAACAAACAACAAAAAAATAGCCAGGGGTTGGCGGTGGGTCCCTGTAGTCTCAGCTATTAGGGAGGCTGAGGTAAGAGAATCACTTGAGGCCAAGAGTTTGAGGTTGCTATGAGCTATGATACCACTGTACTGTACAGAGGGCCACAGAGTAAGACTCTTGTCTCAATAATGAAAAAAAGGTGCTCTCGGCTTGGTGCCTGTGGCTCAAGTGGCTAAGGCGCCAGCCACATACACCTGAGCTGGCTGGTTCAAATCCAGCCCGGCCTGCCTATCAACAATGACGGCTGCAAACAAAAAATAGCCGGTCTTGTGGCGGATGCCTGTAGTCCCAGCTACTTGGGAGGTGGAGGCAGGAGAATCGCTTGAGCCCAGGAGTTGGAGGTTGCTGTGAACTGTGATGCCATGGCACTCTATCCAGGGCAACAGCTGGAGGCTCTGTCTCAAAGAAAAAAGTTACTCTCTTAAGAACAAAAGGAACTAAAAAGCTTAAGTTCATTCATTCAGCACACATCCAGGCACCATGCTAGATGGAGGAGGGAATACAATGAATGAGGCTGGGCATGGTGGCTCACACCTGTAATCTCAGCACCTTTGAAGGCTGAGGAGAGTGATTGCCTGAACTTAGGAGTTCAAGACCAACCTGAGCAACAGTGAGACCCCGTGTCTTAAAAAAAAAAAAAAAATAGCTGGGCACTGTGGTGGGCACTTACAGTCGCAGCTACTCGGGAGGCTAAGGCAAGAGGATTGCTTGAACCCAAGAGTTTGAGGTTGCTATCAGCTATAATGCAACAGCACTCTACCGAGGGTGATGTCATAAAACTGTCACAAAAAAAAAAGAAGTAAATACAGTGAAAGAGGGGGCCAGTGGTGGTGTGGGAGAGGGCCAAGCTGGAAGAATGGGCAGTGAACAGCAGGCTGAACAGGGTGCCTATGTACCCTGCCCAGTATTTGGTATGTGATGGGGTGACTAATAAATACAAATAATTGGGTGACTTTTGTCTGCATTTCAAACATACCAGAACTAGAACTCAGAAGAAATTAAAAAAATTTTTTTTGGCTGGGGCCAGGTTTGAACCCACCACCTCCCATATATGGGGCTGGTGCCCTACTCCTTTGAGCCTGAGGTACTGCCCCCCAATTTTTTATTTATTTTTTTTTTGTGGTTTTTGGCCAGGGCTGAGCTCGAACCCACCACCTTAGGCATATGGGGCCAGCGCCCTATTCTTTTGAGCCACACACAGGCACTGCCCCCAAATTAAAAATTTATTTTTTTAGAGATGGGGTCTTGCTATGTTGCCCAGGCTGTTCCAGGACTCCCAGGGTCAACTGATCCAAGTAGCTGACATGCCTAGCTCTCAAATTTGGATTTTTCAATCTTTTGAGTATCATTGTCTATGCTTGTTAGTGGGTCTTGGGAACAGGTTCGTAGCAAATTCAATCCTGAGCCCCTCAAATCCAAGGAATATGATCGTTTGGATCCCCACAGGGTTTGGTGAGATTCAGAAAGAGAAATCTCACCCCAAAGTCTCTTTACAGTTGGCTGGTGTTGGAAATGCTGGTCTTCTACCATGCAGCTAGTTACTTCCCAGGTCAGTCTCACGTGGCTGGCTCCTTGCTAGGCCAGCTTGGCTCCTTCAAAGCTAGACTCCTGCAGGTCTACCCCTCTGCCAGCTGTGGTCACAGCAGAAGTCACTTCTCAACACTTTACCCTGACACTTCCTCAAGTAGAAATTCTATCCTCCCCGTAGACCATTTAGAATAAGCTGTGCCAAGAATGAGGATTTGTGAGTTTTTTTGTTTTTGTTTTTTTGAGTCATAGTCACTGTTGCCCTGGATAGGGTGCCTTGTCAGCGTAGCTCACAGTGTCCTCAAACTCTTGGGCTCAAGCAATCCTCTTGGCTCAGCCTCTAGAGTAGCTGGGACTACAGGCCCCTGCTACAATGCCTGCATAGTTTTTTCTATTTTCTTTGTAGAGGCAGTCTCATTTTATCGCCCTCAGTAGAGTGCTGTGGCATCACACTGCTCACAGCAACCTCCAATGCCTGGGCTTACATGATTCTCTTCCCTCAGCCTCCCAAGTAGCTGGGACTATAGGCGCCCACCACAACACCTGGCTATTTTTTTGTTGCAATTCGATCGGGGCCAGGTTTGAACCTGCCACCCTCAGTGTATGGAGCTGACGCCCTATCCACTGAGCCACAGGCGCTGCCCAGTTTTTTCTATTTTTAGCAGAGACAGGGTCTCATTCTTTTTTTCAGGCTGGTCTTGAACTCCTGAGCTCAGGCAATCTACCTGCCTTGGCTTCCCAGAGTTTTAGGATTACAAGTGTGAGTCACCTCCCCAGCCATGGATTTGGGAGTTTTTAAGAGGTAATTTAATGCCAGCAGATCTTCCTTCCATATGTGACCATTTATTTATTTAGACACAGAGTCTCACTCTGTCACCCTGGGTAGAGTGCTGTGGCATCATAGCTCAGAGCAACCTCACACTCCTGGGCTCAAGCAATCCATCCTTAGTAGCTGGGACTATAGGCAGCTGCCATCGTGCCCAGCTATTTTTCTATTTTTAGTAGAGATTTGGTCTTGCTCTTGCTCAGTCTGGTCTTGAACTCCTAAGCTCAAGCAATCTACCCCCTCAGCCTCTCTGAGTGCTAGGATTAAAGGTGTCAGCCACTACACCCAGCCAAGATACTGCCAGGTTTTATGTTCATTTATTTGGAATCTCTCATCTATAGTCACAGCGACTTCAATTTGGTCTTCAAGACTACCAACTTCAAGTTGGGGAAACTGATTTGCCCATTCTTTAATTCTTGAGCCTTCAGATATGTATTGAAGGCCTACTAAGTGCCAGAAAGTTCTTGATAAGCTGTGGGTGTAGGAGTGAAAAAAGTCGAGCAAATCCCTACTTACTTGGAACTTAATGGTCTAAAGTTAGGAGACAGACAGTAAGTACACTTGCAATATGTTTCAGATGGTATGTGCTATGGAGAAAAATCCAACAGGGCTGGGAAGGAGGGGAGGCGGCTATATGTGTGGAGGTGTGTGGCTGAATAGAGAGCTGAGGAAAGCCAGGGACGAAATCTCCTGGGTAACTGGGAGATGAATGAACAAGTCAAAGGGAGGAGCTAATGCCAAGGCCATAAAGAAGAGCCTGTTTGGAAGGTTTGAAGAAAAGGAAGCCAGAGGCCTGTGCAGTGGCTCATGCCTGTAATCCTAGCACTCTGGGAGGCCTAGGCAGGTGCATTGCCTGAGCTCATGGATTTGAGACAAGCCTGAGCAAGTGTGACACCCCCATCTGTAAAAAATAGCCTGGCTTGTGGCCGGCGCCTATAGTCCCAGCTACTTGGGAGGCTGAGGCAAGAGAGTTGATGGAGCCCAAGAGTTTGAAGTTGGTGTGAGCTATGAGGCCACAGCACTCTACTGAGGGCAACAAAGTGACACTCAGTCTCAAAAAAAGAAAAGCAAGCCAGAGAGATTTGGTGTGCCCATGACAGGAGGCAGGCGTGTCAGTGAGCAAGCCCTTGTAAGCTTTTGTAAGGAATCTGGATTTTATGCAGGGTGATGGGAGCCCTTGGAGGGTCCATGATCTGACTTAAGATTTTTTTTTTTTTTTTTTGAGACAGAGCCTCTAGCTGTTGCCCTGGGTAGAGTGCCATGGATCACAGCTCACAGCAATCTCCAACTCTTGGGCTCAAGTGATTCTCCTGCCTCCGCCTCCCAAGTAGCTGGGACTACAGGCACCGGCCACAACGCCCGGCTATGTTTTGGTTGCAACCGTCATTGTTGTTTGGTGGCCGGGGCTGGATTCGAACCCACCAGCTCAGGTGTATGTGGCTGTCGCTTTAGCCACTTGAGTCACAGGTACCGAGCCCTGATTTAAGATTTTATAAAAAGCCATTTTGGCTGCCCTGTGAAGCAGACATGGGTAGGTAGAGGGGAGGCTCAGAGTGGAAGCAAGGAGGCTATTGCAAATATTTCAAAGATTAAGTCACTAGATTGCCAAAGCTCAGATACAAGCCACAGGCTCAGAATCTCAAGTGTTTCTTGTTTCCAAACATCTGTGGCTCTCTCTTCTAAACTAGGAAACCCAGAACTCTGGAGGGCGGGGAAAAGAATGAACTATATTTGGAGCCCCAATAAATAATCCCTAAGTTTTTATTTTGTTTGTTTTTTTAAGACAGTCTCATTCTCCCACCCCTGTGTAGAGTGCTGTAGCGTCACAGCTCACAGCAACCTCAAACTCCTGGGCTCAAGCGATTCTCTTGCCACAGTCTTCCTAGTAGCTGGGACTACAGGCACCCGCCACAACGCGCGAGGCTATTTTTTAGAGATGGGTCTTGCTCTTGCTCAGACTGGTCTCCAACTCCTGAACTCGGGCAATCCACCCACCCCGGCCTCCCAGAGAGCTAGGATTACAAGCTATTCCTAAGATTTAAGGAGAGTCAAAAAGGACCCACTGCTTTAAAAAATATATTTTGACTGCTTCAAAAAAGTAATGCAGACGTCTCAGAAAAGAAAATTTTGTATGGAGAAAAGCAAGATTTGCATCCCAATTCCTAACGCCCTTTCAGAAGCAATAACTTCCGGGGGGTCTTCCCAAAGATATTGTATATGCACACGCATCAAAATGTATGGCGAACTGTTACTGCCATAAAAATTAGCAAATATCTAGACCCCGTTGTCGGTGTTTTATTTTCACAGATTAAGTGCTAAAAAGTAATCTCTAACCCCTCCGCGGCCTCACCTGGTGAGGTCGATTCCATCGACTCTCAACTACCAATCCCTGAGGAGACTCTACCTTTTCTCCCCGCCTCTTTGAAGGTCTCTTTTCTGGTTTGAATTTGAAAGTATCGCGATAGCCTTCCCGCTTCCCATAATTCCATGCGCTCTCCACGCCCGTCCTTTTTCCGCCATCTTTCCGTGCCGGTGAGTAACTTCTTCTGAGAGCTCCAACATCATCCGTCCGCTATCGGCGCCATCCCACTATCTAAGGCTCGCCTTTGGTGTCTTGCGGGGACGCCGGACCCCTTCTCGGCCGGGAGTCTTGTCCTTGCGGGGGTCTGGGCCGGGTAGATATAAAGGCGGGCCATTCCCGGGCACCCCACGCTCTGCACTCTGGGGACCCGGATCCGTGGGGTGCCGGCGCCGGAGCTTTCGACCGCCTAGCCCCGGCTCGGGCCGCAGTGGCGGACCTCCTCGTAGTGGCTGAGGCAGCTCCTGGACTCCGGGCGGCGGGAAGCATGAGGGATGGTGGCCTGCGGCCGCGCTGGGAGCTTGGGAGGCTGGGGGTACCCAGCAGGTAAAACCGCATCTTTCCGGGGTTGGCCGTTTGTTGGAGACTAACTTGGCTATTTGGGCTGAGAAGTTATTTCTTTGTTGTACTTGAAGGAGGTTGGATCTCTGCTCTTGGCACTTTGAGCTCCATACGTAGGAGCTTCCAAAACTTTCATACATTCAAGAGTGCGTCTCATGCCCATTGGCGGTTTGTAAAATATTTAATCTGTTGGGCACCGCGGTACATTTAGTATTGTGCACAACTTTGGGAAAAGATAAATAGGTGCGCTAATAGTAGGTGGAAATGACTTGATATTTAAAGGACAACGTTCGCAGCACAGATTCTTCCGTCAGAAATTGGGATAGCATTATCGGTGATTATCAGTTTACATTCTGAATAACGAACCCTCTCTACCTGGTTATTTTCACTTGGGTGGCTGATAGTTCCCGCCAATTCTGAGGGTTTCTTTTGTCGAGTTGGTTTTGTCCCACATCATTTTATCTCCAGTCTCGTTTTGTAGGAGAGTGAGTAGTGAACGAGTGGGGTTCAAAATGTGGGGGCTGATGTCTTGACTGTTTTGGCAACTACATATAAGTCAAGGATTTGGGGGGTGCTGGGAATTCTGGAGAACCAGCCTCCTTGGGGTTAGGAAAACCTCACTTCATTGGGGGCAGAAAAAAAAAGGATGGTTTTGTAGTGGAATGATTGTGTATTGCTATTTGCATTGTCAGTAAAACAAATTTTGTTTTTCCTAAACAGCCATAATGGTGCGCATGAACGTCCTGGCTGATGCTCTTAAGAGCATCAACAATGCCGAAAAGAGAGGCAAACGCCAGGTTCTTATAAGGCCGTGCTCCAAAGTCATCGTCCGGTTTCTAACTGTGATGATGAAGCATGGTAAGTGCGCTGTTTTGTTTTGATGTCAGACTATTTAAGGAATCTGTCTTGTAGAAATTAATTAGGGGGAGTAGTGTGGCAGTCATACCTTGGTACTAATGACATTGACTTGTGGGGCTATGGAGGTAACATTCTGTACAAGTAAAACCATTAAAAGAATCACTTAGGGTGGAACTATTGGGAAAAAGTGGAAGCTTGTGTTTGTGACTGTTGCCTGGTAGGTGTTTGGGACCTAAATGAAAACTAAGTTTGACAGGGCTCCTAAGCCCTTCTAGGACTTGGGGTGGAGAGGAAGATTGTTGCCTGGCTTGGCCACAAGCTAGTCTGTGGGAGTGGAGGGCAATGATGGGGCAAGGGAAAGATAATTCCTTTTAGAATTGAAAGGTGGATTGTCTTGTTGTCCACCAAAATTTTATGCATTAAAGTAGGTTTTAAGACTTAGTTTTAGAGCAACTGGTTTTCTCTACCCAGACTGCTTAGAGAAGCAGTCACTGGGATGATGTGAGAATGAAGAATGTAGTAGGCTAGGAGTGTAAAGATATAAGGTCTTCCATTTAATGCAGTCAGTTATGTTTTGTAGGTTACATTGGCGAATTTGAAATCATCGATGATCACAGAGCTGGGAAAATTGTTGTGAACCTCACAGGCAGGTTAAACAAGGTAAGAATAGATTTTATACATTTTAAAATGTTTAGAATTGTTTAACATGGTGATATATGTTGTAATAGCTTTTGTAAATGTTGAAGAGTAGTGCCATAAGTTTAGGAATTGGCTAAAATTGTTCATTTCTTTTTTGTCACATGTAATTTCATTTCTCTCTAGGGTTACTAGCTCTACATTTATGTCAGTTGGCCTAGTATTTGTGGGGTGTGAGCTATCTAAAGGGAGGTGGGGAGCAATTAATGCTGGTACTGGTATTTGGATATTGTACTACCCACTTCATTGGCTTGAACTTGGGTAGCTCAGAGCCTCTAAACTACAGTATAAATAACTTGCCTTTCCTTCCTTGATGTGTTTTTTTGTTTGTTTTTTTTAGGGAGACAGTCTCTGTCATCCCTTAGTAGTGGCCTCACAGCTCATGGCAACCTCAAGCTCTTGGGCTCAAGTGATCCTCTTGCCTCAGTTTTTCTGATCTTAGTAGAGATGGGTTCTTCTCTTGCCTGGGTTCATCTCAAGCAGTCCATCCTCCTGAGCCTCCTAGAGTGCTAAGCAGGTTTACAGACCCACACCCAGCCACTGGATTTTTTGAACAAAATCTTTATGCTTGAGTAACTGGGACCCTCTAAATACAATATAAGTAGTTTTTCTGTTTTTGATAGCATAAGTCTTTGAATCTGTGCTGCTATTTGTCTTATTAACAATATAACCAGGGCGGTGCTTGTAGCTCAAAGGAGTAGGGTGCCGGCCCCATATGTTGGGGGTGGTGGGTTCATACCCAGCCATAGTCAAAAACTGCAAAAAAAAAAAAAAAATCAATATAACCAAGTAGATCTGTTTGTCTTTGAGGTTTAACTAATTGAATATATTTTGAGGACAAGTCACTGAGGCTACTACTCTGCTTTCTATATTCAAGTTTGTAGCTTTCATATTCCCTGGGAGTCTGATAAGATTCTTTAGTCTCAGACCCAGACAGTGAGTTGATTAAAGTCTAGTGATAATTGCTGGATTGGTATGGATATTTTCTGGTCCAGCCGGTTCTATTTTTAAAAGAAACTTCCCTACATAATAAACTTGCTTATGTGTGGATGGAGGAAGCTAACCTTAAAAGGTCTTCTGGAAAGATTTGAAGAACTTGTAAGGCTAATTTTAAATCTGTCACCTTATAGTTGTTAGCCATTACAACCAGCCCCAAAGTAGGATTTAGATTTGCTGTTGTCACTCTGACCTTCACAGTGTGTTTTTGAAGTGAGAGTTGTCTTTTTTTCTCTCCTATTTAGGAGTTAGGGAAGACTCAGGTTTGAGTCATGCTGAAGGTGTCTCTCCTAGTTAGTAACTGGTGCCAGTATACAGTTTAGCACTTAAAACTATCCTGCAGAAAATTGAGTTGGTGTTTTAAAAAAACCCATCTTAAGTTTCACAAATACTGTGTACCAAATTCTCCTTGGATGTTCGCAAATTCTTGTTCGCGATACATAATAGCTTGACAAACTTTTAATGGAGCATTTTCTGAATGGAACTTATTTTGTGATATACTCGGTCTATGGTATACTTGTTGAAAAAATTCTAGCCTAAGACCATTAAATCTAGACTGTACATAACTGACTTTGGGCAAAACAAATGTTTTGGTTTCTCTGAAGTTAAATTACCCACCTTCATAAAAGAATGTCTCTATCTTGCATGTAAAGGATGGACCAACCTTTACTGTGAAAATGTGTAAATGGAACTGAGAAGTAAGATAGTATTTAAAGACTAGATGGTCTAGAATTCAGATCCCTCTGGGTTGGGTGGGAGAGGCTGTCTGGGTTTAATTTGGCTAAATGAGAGGGATTTTGCTTCTGGAATCAGGTTGATTGCTGCATGTAATACAGATGTGAGAAAGGTCGGTCTTTCACTGTAGCTTGCTTGGAGGAAACTGGTTTTCCTATATTCCTTCCATGTGGTGTGGGATTATCTGTTAGTCAAGTGACAGCAAAAGTGATTGGGATAATGGTAGAAAAAGGAAAACCTGAGCAATCTTCCTGGCATAGGATAGTTGAGCCTGTTTGACAAGCCCAGTTTTGGTTTATGTGGGTCAAATTTCTGTCTTCAGGAATTGTCACATAGAGCTGCTATGAAGTTCTAATCTCAGAGTCTTTAGTTTAAGCATCTTGGCATCTTTTTATGTTTGGTTGATGTGCACACAACTGTTTGCCCGCTGTCTTGGCCTTCTGGAGTTTTACCTTGAGAGTATTGATCGCATTGTTAATCACACTGTCAATTCTTGCATTTATATGTGGGAGCCTTTCCACAGTGATGTTTTTAAGTATATCAGTCATTTGTAGAGCAGATCTTGTGAGCAGGAGAGCTTAAGTTTATGGATGATCATACATGTATTACGTTTTAAGATTGGTGTATAATTGAGTTATTGTGTTGTTGGAGTACTACCCTCTCATTTTGGAGGGTAGATGTTGGCTGTGTCCCAGTAGCAAAAAGATGAGGTAAACGTAAGAACTCTGCTCTTTCTGCCTTCCATCACTCTGCCAGGTGGTTAGTGTGGAAAGATTTGCCTGGGGTTGAAGGGTACTATCCCTCGGAAATGCGTAGTAGCATCTCAGTGGAGGGGGCAGGAGTTCTTAGCTCAGTGCCTGTGCAGTGTGTTCCTTAGACATTTAATACTTGGCAGTTTTTAGTTTATGGGCTTAAGTATTTGAGACATTGCTATTTATTTCAGCCTTATATAAAAAAGGTTTGACTGTACTTTTCCTGTCTAATTGGTCTCTTAGCTTTTCAAAATGTGGTCATTTGTTCTGGAACAGCTCTTCCAGCCCACAGGGATGCATATTGACCTAGTGCTTTGGATTCCACCCCTGCAGATGGTTGGCCTTGGAGGCAGATAGTCTTGGTATATTTTTTTGAATAGCATTTATATCAAAGATGGTCTGCAGAATAGATGCCAATCTAAATGCTGAGTTTGTTGGTTTGTGTGACTATTGATTTATGAATGCCATCTTGTGTTACTCGGTTTTTGTTATTGGTAAAGTTTGAACAATTCTTCATTACTCTTTCACAGTGTGGAGTGATCAGCCCAAGGTTTGATGTGCAACTCAAAGATCTAGAAAAATGGCAAAATAATCTGCTCCCATCCCGCCAGTTTGGGTGAGTTGGCTTTCCTCAATTAAAAGAAGTTACCTTTTGTTTGCCACATTGCTTTATTTTTTCTTTTATTTATTTATTTATTTTTTTTTAAGAGGTGAGGTTTTCCTGTGTTGCCTGAGCTGGAGGGCAAGGGCTGATCACAGGCACTATCCCAGCTCACTGGTTTCAAACTCCTGGGCTCAATTAATCCTCCCAGTTTGGCCTCCTGTACCACTGGGTCCACCTGTCACATTTCATGTGCTTGTCTTCAGATTTGGGAGGCACATGAGAGCTTAGGACCGTAGAATTCATGTGTGTTCTCCTGCCTCACTGCATATAATTCATACTGTGTGTTTCCTGTGATCTAGGATTCTGACCAGAATTACTTCAGAACCCTACACCTTTGTAGGAAGGGGTACTTCAGTTTGAGAATATTTATCTTCCTAAAGAGCCTGGATTCAAATCTTTGTCTTTTTTTGAGGGTGTCTGTTGCCTTTGCTAGAATGTGTGGTGTCATATCTCACAGCAACCTCATTCTGTTGAGCTCAACCGGTTCTCTTGCCTGCGCCTCCTGAGTAGCTGGGACTACAGGGACCTGCCACAATACCTGGTTAATTTTTCTATTTTTAGTAGAGACAGGGTCTAACACCTTGTCAGACTTGTTTTAAACTGCTGAGCTCAGGCTATCCACTTGCCTCCACCCCTCAGAGTGCGAGGGTTATAGGCCTGAGCCACTCTGCCCAGCCCTTTAATTTTTTTTTTTTTTTTAAGAGACGATCTTACTCTGTCACTCGTGCTGGAATGCAGTAGTGTGATCATAGCTCACTGTAAAACTCAAGATTCCTGGGCTTATGCTATCATCTTCCCTCAGCTTCCTGTGTAGCTGGGACTATAGGCACATGACACTATGGCTAATTTTTATTTTTTTGTAGAGACCTGGTCTCAAACTCCTGGCTTCAAGTGATCCTCCTACCTGGGCCTCCCCCAACTGGTGGGATTATAGGCATAAGCTATCTCACCAGTGAGATGCTGATTTTAATGCTTCCTACTTAACTTCTACTTTATGCTTATTACCTTGACCCTCTTAGTAACCCATGAGGTAGCCAGACATTTTATACAATACATGAATCTCTCACTGTATAGTAGCTTATCTGTTGTACATACGTGGGTGGCAGAAACACAGTTTAGATTCAGATTTATCTGAATACTTTAATGCTTTAAACTCCCTGTCTCTTTGAAGTTAGTATAATTGCTTCCCAGTGTTAGCAGAGGCCGGGTGTGTGTAGCTGGGGTCTCTAATTGGGCTTTGGTCCAAGGAGCCACACTGTACCCTGTCAGCACAGGTAGTCACCAGCTTATGTAAGCAGCGTTAGTTCCTGTGTGCCTTACAGGAGGCTTTAGCCACTGCTGGGTGGTATTGCTATTTTTCTCTGCCAGAAAGCAGCTCTGCGTTGAATGTTAAACTCACCAGCATTTTTCTTTTCCATTCCATAGTTTCATTGTACTGACAACTTCAGCTGGCATTATGGATCACGAAGAAGCAAGAAGAAAACACACAGGAGGGAAAATCCTGGGATTCTTTTTCTAGGGATGTAATACATACTGAAAAATAAAATGCCTCAATGGACTCTGATGCTTCTATTGGTCGTTTTGAGCCTTTACAGCAGTGTGTAGCAAGAGGATCTGGGGATGTACAGCCAGTGTATTAATCGGTGAATGCTGTTCCATGAAGTGAACAAGACAAGACAGGTTTGTGGTGTCTAGCCTTCACCCTCATGGTTCACCAGAGATTGGCATATCCGGACCTAGGCCATTGAGTCTCAAGTTGGGCTTCAGGTTTGGGAAACTTGTGTGATTGCTTTACGGAGGAGAAGCCTGAGGGAGGTGTTTTGTAAATAGTAAAAGTTCTCATGAAAGTAATAAATACATGGCTCTGCCCGTAGCACAGTGGTTATGGCCTTGGCCACATGTACCAAGGCCGGCCGGTTCGAACGCAGCCCGAGCCAGCTAAATGACGAAAACTGCAACAAAATACCTGGGCGTTGTGGTGGGTGCCTATAGTCCCAGCTTTTGGGGAGGCTGAGCCAAGAGAAGCACTTAAGCCCAAGAGTTTGAAGTTGCTGTGAGCAGTGATGCTGTGGGACTCTACCCAGGGGGACAAAGTGAGACTGTCTCAAAAAATAAGAATAAAGTAATATATGCATAAGAAAACAGCTGTTCTCTAACAAAACCAGTTATTTGACACTTAGTTTTGGTGTGTTTAATTTTGTTGGGCTGTGATCATTCTGGAAGGTAAGATTTTAGTTCCTGCTCAATTTTTATATCCAGTTGTAATAGATATTTACTAGGAATTGTTTGAATGGGGTCTGGTGCTGTGAAAAGGTTCCTCCTGGAGGAGAGGGAGCTGAGGAGATAAGGGTGTGTCTCTCAGAGTCTGGTTTGCCTTTGGCTAGCCAGGCAGTGTTTAAGAGAATTGACTTCTGGACTAGGACATGGTAGATAGCTAGAAATGCCCTATAAATGTGGCAAATGTCACTTCCCATTTGTTAGAAGAAAGTGATTGGAGAGGCCTGTTTTGATTTGGGGGCTTCTGATACCTGGGAAGCTCCTGAGTAATGAACATGATTTTGTTGGGCTCTGACAGACCAGAATTGAGATCTGCTTCTCCACTTGGTAGCCTCAGTTTCCTTATGAGTAAATGGGAATAATACAAAACCTACCTCAGCATTGAGAAAAGTAAGTATGTAAGATAACACACTGAGCACAAGATCATCATAGTATTATGAAGTTTTTTTTAGGCACAGACATGAAGTCCAGAAGAATCTTCAAGGGGCTTACAATTTTTTTTTTTTTTTTTTTTTTGAGACAGTCTCACTATGTCACCCTTGGTAGAGTGCAGTGGCATCACAGCTCACAGCAACCTTAAACCTTTGGGCTTAAGTGATCCTCTTGCCTCAGCCTCCAGAGTAGCTGGGACTACAGGCCTGAGCCACCACGCCTTTCCAAGGAGCTCATTCTCAGTGCCAAAACATTGTAAGGTCTAGGATGACAGGGCCCATGTTTGCTTTGTTTTCTTTCATATCTGCTTCCTGGCACAGAGCTGTCTCAATAAATCCATGTTAATTGAATAAATTCCTTCTGAGCACAGTTTGCAAAAATAGAACATAAAATGGCTCCATATGCGATCACCATTTTGTGGGGATCCTATGCTCTTTGAAGTGGTCAGGAGGTGGGGAAAAAATCTGGCTAGGGAAAAAGTGGATGACTGGGCTAGCATTTAGTAACATTTATGTTAGCAAGGAAGCAGATGGCTTTTAGCCCATGTTTCTGAGATCTGTAAGTAGGTTTAACATGATCTGGGGCTGCTGTGGCATGGTGCTAGACAACAGGGATAGTACTGGTAGAATGACTTGGCTCAGAGACTAGTTCTTTCCTTAGGTAGGGGGGCCAGCACCTACCAGTGCTCAGCCTTGAATCTACTGTTATATGCCAGGAATACAGTGCCCCTTTTGAAAGAAAATAACCAGGCAAAAACTTAAAACATAGTCATGCGTTTTTTTCTGGAGAGATTACATAGTCGGATCAGAGGTTGAGAGAAATTTGTCACTGCCAAGTGTCACTGTCACACCTTCAGTGTGAACTAATGTAGAGGCTGCTGGCCTCTACCTTAAGATGCAGAGTGCCTAGGAGAAATTAAGTTCTGAGAGACGAAACTTGAATCTCATTTGGCACTTTGGTCTAATCCACCGTTTGCCAAGACACTTGCCAGTCCTCAATCCCACATTGATAACTCCCACCTTTGAGCCCTTGCTCCTGTTTCCTCCACCTGGAAAGCCTTAAATGTCACTTTCACCGCAAATCTTCTTAACCTTCCCTGGGAAGGATGGGAAGGAATGTGAAAATGTTCTCACCTGAAAATGCCTTAATGAGACTTAACAATAGCTTCTAGTGCCTGTTAAGTGTTTATGCCAGGCAGGGAGCTAAGAGCATTTCACATCTCATTTAATCTTAACAATTCTACATCCCAGGTACTATTATCAACTCCAGCTTTTCAGGTGAAAAAAGTGAGGCACAGAGCTGTAAAGCAATTTGTTCAATAGGCCAGGAAGTGGTTAAATTGGGATTTAAGTGTTCCTAAGCCACAGCCCGCTTACTCGGTCATGCACCCTCCTAGTCTTTCCTGGTGTGTATTGGGTGTTCTCTGTGCCAGGCACTTGGGAAACTGGGGTGCACAAACATGCAGTTGGGGCCCTCACTGGAGCCTATTAGTCCCTGCTAGGCTAAGAGTTGTATTCGTCTGCGTATCTGCAGCATCCATCTTCTCAAAGGGGATGTCACAATGTGTTAAAGAAGTCTCTGATCCTCACAGCCATGGGGAGGCATGCTTTCTAAAGTATAATCCTTTCTAGTGCCTGAGCCTGCAGAGTTCCATGAATTCCAAAAGCAGTCTCAGCAGTCAGGGATGAAGAATGGGGCATAGGCAGGTTCTAGTTCAAGGTTACTGTCCAGACACCCAGGTTCCCCCATTTTCATGTTTTCAGCAATCTAATGGGCAATGGAAATGCTGAAGACCACCCAGAAAATAAGCCAAGGGCATCAGTAAAAACAACATGGTTAAGATGGCTGTGCTAGTTGCTAGCTGTGACCTTGGGCTTCTGTGAATGAGTTTCCATGTCTTAAATGTAGGAATAGTACCAGTACTTCCTGTGGTTGTGAAGATTGTAATGTGCTGGACTGGTAGAGCTGTTCACTAACTATTCAGGCTCTCCCCGTGCCAGGTACGTGGTAGGTAGGCATTCACTTTCCACTGAACCACAATTTGGAACATGAAGAGAAACAGAAAAATGGACTCTCAGTACTGCTGGGAAATGATAATTGTCATGTGACAATCTATTGCATTCATACTATGTAAGAAGAATTTTACTAAGAATTTTACTAATTTTACTAAGAATTAATATGTCCTTTCTCTCAATTGTTTTGACACTCGGGCCGGGCATGGTGACTCACACACTTGGGAGGCCAAGGCAAGTGATCACCTGAGCTCACAGGTTCGAGACCCGCCTGAGTCAGAGTGAGACCCCACCTCTAAAAATAGCCAGGTGTTGTGGCAGGCCCAGCTACTTGGGAGGCTGAGGCAAGAGAATTGCTTGAGTCCAAGAGTTTGAGGTTGCTGTGAGGGTGACACCACAGCACTCTACCGAAGGTAACAAAGTTGAGACTCTGTCTCAAAATAAAAATAATAAATAAAAATTTTTTAACACTCAGATCCTCTCTGTTCTCTGAAGCGTTGTGTGTCTTCAACATTGATGGTGGCTGCAACCCACAAATCTTCCTGACATTCAGATTTAGTCATCTTTTGCTTTGAGATTTTAGGGCAAGAGGTAAGGAGAACATTCTTTGGGGTTTGAACAATGTTATAAATTGAGATGTTTAGATAAATAGATTGAGCTAAGTCAATGCTAAACATAAAGTCCTGAGTGACAGGAGCATCTCTGTGTTCCTTAGCTAATTTTTCAATATATTTGTGAGATGGAGAGCCAGTCTTGCTAGGACCTACGCGGGCTACTGGCTTGCAAGTGAGTTTGGGGGCATAAGCCCTGGCCTCCACTTTGGGGATCTATAGACTCACAATACAGGCATTTCCCCAAACACAGAAAAGTACTTTAAAGGGGCTAAGGAGCCCAAAATGGTGAGTAAGGGAATTCAGGGGTCCATCCCTTCCCCCAAAACAGGATTAGTCTGCAAATCCAGTTGAAAAACAAACTTAAAACCACTAAGTGAAAAGTTGGTAAAGAGAGAAAGTTCTGCCTTTTGGTAAGAGTGCAATGACTTTTTTTTTAAAACAGAGTCTCACTCAATTGGGTTGAGCGCCATGGTGTCATAGCTCATAGCAACCTCAAACTGCTGGGTTCGAGCCATCCTTTCAGTCTCCCGTGTAGCTGGGACTACAAGCACCTGCCACAACATGGGCTAGTTTTTCTATTTTTAGTAGAGACGAAGTCTCCTTTTACTCAGGCTGGTCTCAAACTCCTGAGCTCAGGCGATCCACCCGCCTGGGCCTCCCACAGTGCTAGGATTATGGATGTGAGCCACTGTGCCTGGCCTACGATGACTTTTTGATTGCCCAGCATCCCTCATGCTCCAGGTTAGCAGCGCCATGAAAATGGTGGCCGGTGCTTCTGTGCAGAGTAAGTAATACAAAATTTTATTTATTTATTTTTAAATTTTATTTTATATATTTTTTATTAAATCATAAATGCATTTATGGGGTATAATGTGCTGATTTCATATAGAATGAGGAACGCTAGAATTACATCACTCTGGTTAATATATACCTCATCTCATTTACTTAGTTATTGTGTTAAGACATTTATGCTCTATACTAATAGATCCAACATGTACCCTTGCATTATGCACCATAGGTATGATCCCACCATTCACCCTCCCTCAATCCGACCTCTCCTCTCCCCTCTCAGCTCCCTCCTCCCTCCTCCAACTTGCGGCATAGTTGTGATCTGTTCTTCATATGAAAGTGTCAGTGATTGTAAATTGGTTTCATAATAGCACTGAGTACATAGGATATTTTTTCTTCCATTCTTGAGATACTTTACTAAGTAGGATATGTTCCAGCTCCATCCATGTAAACATAAGAAAGGTAAAGTATCTTTTTTTAAGGCTCCATAATATTCCATGGCATACATATTCCACAATTTATTAATCCATTCATGAGTTTATGGGCACTTGGGCTTCTTCCATAAGTTGGCTATTATCAATTGAGCTGCAGTGAACAACCTGGTGTAAATATCTTTGTTATAAAGTGATTTTTGGTCTTTTGGATATATACCTAGTAGAGGAATTGCAGGATCAAATGGCAGGTTTGCTTTTATTTTATTTATTATTTTTTTGTTATTAAATCATAGCTGTGTACATTAA